>CANXYI012146758.1:0-11800 GCA_948208565.1 Hura crepitans | reverse complement strand
TATGACCTCCCAAATTCAAATCATTAGACCATTATAGGTGTATAGTAGGGATTAGCCCTATGGGACATCCTAAATCCATAACAAATATAGGTAAGTAAGGATCATCCCATATAGACCTCCGAATACCTGAGTGTGTAGTGTTCTCTATTAGAACCTCAGTGACTACACATGCCATCGCTTGTAACAGGCAATTGGCCATGAGGACTAAAACCCCTAATAGGTGCTAATTCCTTAGTTGATCGATCAACCCTTCTAGTGGGTGACTAACTGATATGGGCTAACTTCTAATTATGGTTTTATTTACCCAGTTACAAGTCATTCATCTCCAATCATCACATTGCTTATTGTCATCACAGTTATATGCATATTTTCCTCATTCTATAACAAGCCATTACATTACATTGTCACTATTATATTAATGTCTATTTGGCCATTTCTATGGCCTTAATTTTCAAGCCAATATTCTTATACAATCCATCATAATTGCATTAATCCCCTATACTATTACCATTATTAACATTACCACTTGGTATGATTAATGCTACAATTACTTAATATTTTATTTACTTGCATCACTTTATCTAATTCACTTCTATGCAATTAGTCATTTCAAGCATTAGTCTAGTTACCATTAATCATCACCTTCACACATATGTGTATGCCTTCATTCATTACCATAATTTAGGCCATGTCTTGCATTATTACTCACCATGATTTCCCTTTATGAATTTTAGATTATAACAATTCTTCATGCATATTTTTTAACCTAAGTACAACACTAATTCTCATTAAGCACACTTACACACTAACATCCTTTTCATGCATACCATTTGGCCATACCTCAAGCACATAGATGCATTTCTTGCACATTAATCATGCACTTAATCTTCTCATAACCCTATTAACATTATTACATAAGCATTGAATAATAACATGCACACATATATACACCATTACACTTCTATACACACTTTCACACATCTATTCATACACACACATAATGGCAGACACACATTACACTAAATTCACATACCTAGGGCATTAAAACACCCTACTTTACCACTTCAAGCCCTTGGTTGCCTTTTTTCTCCAAGTTTTTCTTTTTTACCTACAAACATATCCATTTTAGGGTTTAGAAAATTCTCAAAAATTGTAAGTAGCCCCAAATTGAATGCTAACTACTTGGATAACCTTAGATCACTTAATGCTACGTAAAACAAAAAAAAAGGAATAAAACCATTTAAAAATAAATTTGTCACAATTCACCAAGTTTCCATGTCTCACTTTTTAGTCTCTATTTCTAAATTCTGTCAATTAGAAAGGACTCAGGAGATCATAGAGGCAAAGAACCATATAATTTTTTTATGGATTTAAGCTTGATTTGAGGCAGAAAGAGAAAAAAATCAAGGTGAGAGAAAAGGAGGACGGCGATGGCTTTAGAGGAGAGAGGATGAAGATGGAGTCTTTTGGCACATCTGACACCCCACATGTGTAAAGGCCTTTTATATTAAATAGGTGGATCATGCCATATGTCGATTCGACTATCCGTTTTAATCTATTTTTCTTTTAAACTTTAGAAATTCAAAATAATTCCTCAAGATCTCTAAAATTCATGGTTTTGGTGCAAAAAATTCTTATTTTGCCCATTAAAGGCCATATAAAATCTGAAGTTAAAACTCTAAAAGCAACTAGGGTACTATTCACTAGTATAGTTAAGAAATTCCAAATAAATATCAAATGACCTCAGAAAATTAAATTTCCTTCACCAATAGATTCATTAGAATTTTTGACCTTCAAGGTATGATATTTTCAAGTCTATCCGAGCACATCTTGAACCATTTTTAGCACAATGTCAACTAATGTCACTATTTACTAGTTTTTAGCTTGAAATGTTTTATTTATTTTGCTAAAAGTTATAATTATTTCATTTTCATCATTTTTTAACTTGTTAAAGTTTTATGACTTGTACTTCCCCTTCTAGCCATCATAAGGTGCCCTAATGTCTTGAGAGACAGCATTTATGCCTTGGAAGTACTGTTTATGAAACTAAAATTTACGGGCATTACATTTTACCTGTTAGTTGTTACTTTCAATTGGTCTCTAATGATTTTAACCTTCTCTTCTACATCTTTAATCAAATCTCACCCCATCAACTTGTTTTCACCAAATTCTATCTAATATAATAGAGTTTTGCATTTTCTCTCATATTAGGCCTCATAATATGCCATTCCTAGGCTTGCCTAATGGCTATCATTGTGTTCAAATTTTGCTAAGGATAGGTATCGATCCTAGTTTCTTGTAAACTTGATGGCATAACTTCTTAACATGTTCTCAAGTACTTGGATCTCCCATTATAATTGACTATTTATATGTGGGTGAAATGATATACTAAAGTTAAGTCGAGTACCTGTGACACCCCTTACTGGATTCCCAAAGAAACCTAATAAGCAGTGCACTTCCCACTAGGTCACCCGTCTTAAGATTTCCCTAATGGTCATTCATTTAACTTTTACTAACTTTAGTCTAAATCAGGCTATCTTACTCTAAATCCACTTCTGTTAGTTCCTATGGTCCCTTTAGGTTGGAACTAATCTTACCTAACTATTATAGGGCAAATCTAATCATATTCAGATAGCACCTAAAAATTCAGTAGCATGACAACTTCCTTGGTCCTATCCTAAAATTTAAATAGACCTATTAAACACTTTTATATACCATTCATAACACCTGAACCCATCTGGTCCCCCATTCTCAGCCTATGATCATCATCTAGCACAAGACAAACTCAGGCCTCAAGCCACAAATAAACTATACAAAAATTAGAGCCTCAAGCTCACTTATACATAATCATTCATTCATCTAGGAATATGTATAAAAATATTTAATTTAAATTAGCAGATCATAATCAGTTAATTACATTACATTTTTAAAGCCTAAACACTTTTTCCTACCTATTTCCCACTTAAGTACAAGGATATCTAAATATAATCAATTCACCTAAAGTCTTCACCTGTATCCTTTGAACTACTGTCATCACGCTTTACAAGGTAGGTCCCACTATAGTGTACCTACACACCCAAAATCGATATGTTAAGTATACGAGATACTCAGTGGTGGATTTAAAGCATTTTAATCATGGTGTAATCTTATTTCTTACTTATGTAGTTCAAAGTATAACCTTTGCTTCATTAAATAATTTAAATATTCACTAGGGTACCAAGTTATTAAAATACCCCTAAGGTATTTATCTAGTTTAAAAATAACATTTTTAGTTCAATTAAATCAATTAAAGTGAGGACTGATACCAATTACATGCAACTTTGAAAGAATTACTTAATTTGTCTTAGAAGTGGAAAATTACCAAAAAGGTCCTTTTTTATGTTTTTGTTACTTCTCCTAAAATAGTTATTCATATCTACTTGACTTTATCTCTTTAAGGTATTTATACATCTAGAAGTAGTGTTCTTCCCTTATATGTATATATATATTTACTTAAATCAGTTATTTAGACTGTGCAAAATGTCTAGAATGCCCTTTAATTAAAGCTAAGGAAATACTATTTCATTATACTTAATCTCTCTATTCATAATCAGTATGATAATTTATTTAATTAAACTCTTTGACCCGACTAGAAAGATGACACTTTGAAACACTAGATCTAGAGGCATAATAACTAGGGCAATGGTCCCCATTTTGGACCTATGTTGTTGTATTAGCATGTGTGCCATAATAGAGATCAGCTATAGCCTCCCCAGACGTAATAATAATAACTGAGTGGCGTAATAGAGATTAGCCCGTGAGCCTTCCCAACCACAAATAAAATAACCATCAAGATCTGGGTGACATAATGGAGATCGATTCGTAGACCTCTCCAGCCACTAATGAATATCTGAAGTGACTAGGTGACATAATAAAGATAAGCCCGTAGACTTCTCCAGCCAATAATAACTAGTAGCTGCAAAACCCTAAGTTAGCCAATCAACGCATCCAATGGGTGTCTAACCAATGGGCTAAGTAGCTAAATATAACTTGATCTATTAGCTAAAATTATTCTTATAATATTTGAGTCTAAAAAATAGATAGATAAAAATTTTTATCTTATACTTTAAAATTTTATTCAAGCTGGTATAGTCACTTTTTGGCTCTATTGGGTAAAATTCAGAAATAATTCTTAGGTCTGTTATGATCAAAACTTAAAGTGTCTTATGGTGTGATTTATCATAGCATTCCCACTTTAAAACTTAATTCTTTCTAGTCTAGTGACATTTTTGGTTCAGGTGGAGGTTAACTAGACAGTTATAGGTTATTTTGACCACTTTTGGAAGTCAAAATTTTTAGGACTATTTTAAGTCTAATTTCACTTCAGTTTCACTATTCTATTTAACATGTTACTGGACACGAGGCTAATTATAACTGGATAAAATCCATGGCCAAAATATAGGCACAATTGCTAATTAAAATTAGGCTAAGTACATGGCCAAAATATAGGCACAACTACAACTAAAACTAGGCTAATTCCATAGCCAAAATGTGACTCAATCCTAGCCTCTTAAAGGCACATTTGAGGTTCAATTCCATAATTCACTTAAGGTCACTTGTTTAGATTATCATTTCAAGCTTTAACTAATAGTTTTGGTCTAAATTTTCCTAGCCATTTCAACACACCATTCAAATGTATATTGTTATATCATTATGTCCTAAGCTTCACTAATTCTCTGAATTAATTCATGCCAATAATCAAACCTTAAAGGTATACTTAACTACTACTTTAACACTTGTAAAGTCATGCCAACATGCCAACCATAGCCCTCGGATGTTTAATGTAAGTGAACTTAATTCTCATTCCTTAAGGCAAAATAACATTATTCCATCCTAATTACAAGCCATAAACTTAAATATAGGCACAACATCTCAATTTAAGCCATTATAACCAAAAGCACAAAACAATATCTCAAGAATTACCCATGGTAGCTCACGATCGCAAGCACTAATGCACTTTCTATGGTGAATTCCATACCAAAACATCAATAAAACACTCCCTAGCATGCGAAGCATCAGTTAGATTCCTCTTAGGTAGCAAGACACTCATTCAAACTACCTTAAATAACAAATTCCAGCCAGCACATTAAAGCAAATTATGTAACTACTCATGAACACTAGTCATAATTCCATCAAAACTTAAGGTATTCAACATCACCAAAGGGAAATTCAAGCTAATATACAACTATTCTAGCAATCCAAATTCCAAATTCACTAACTAGGCAGCCATACACATTACAAAAATGTTGTAAATTCACTTACATAACACTTTGAACATGTCCATCCCATCCATAGGCAAGCTACCACCCTCATTCTAGCTTCAATGGTAGTTTTGTTCTCCCTTTATAAGCCACCATCTACCATCCAATGGACACCAATGCATCACACATAAACACACACATGTCTTAGCTATGATTTAGCATTAAAAATCACTAAAAAAGTCTATGAAAATGGGGTAGATATAGCCAAAAACTCACCTCACATACAAAATTCTAGATTATTTTGCGTCTGTCCCCTTATTTGATTTTTTCTCCCAAATGGAAACTCTTTTTACGTGATTCTTTTTTTTATTGGTTCCTAACATCCAAAGGAAATTTTAGCCACTAGAATTAGCCTGTTTGGATGTCAGAGTAGGAACTTATGGCTAAAATACTGAGGAGGTGGCATCAGCTTCTAGGTAGAAAAGGACAAAATGTGTTTTTATTTCATACAAGTGGAAATCCACTTGTCATGGCCCATTTGCCACTTAGTAAGTGGGCTAAGACATTTGGCACTTTTATGGGCCCTATTTTGCCACCTCACCTTTGTCCCAATAATTCCTAAACTATCCTGATTTTTTTAGCAAACTTAAAAAATTCATAAAAATTCTCTTGGACCTCTAAAAATTACCCCATTTTTTTTCCAAATTCCTATTTTAATCCCATCTACTTACTCATAGATTTTTGTAGCCAAATTCCACTAATAGGGTAGTTTTCAAACTACCTCGATTTGCTTGCCAACCTTAAAAATTATAAGATTTTGCAAATGACCTCCAATTTCAAAAACTCTTTCACCATTGAACTCAGTGTAATTTTTTAGCTTCAGGGTCTAATATTTTCGATTCTATTTGAGCATATCTCATATTAGTCCTAGCCTAAAAATTTTTTATTAGCTTGATGGGTAGCTTACAGCCTGAAATGAATTATTAGTTCTGCTAAATTTTTTGTTTTGCCTTTTTCATCAAATTAAGGCCCTCAATGTTTCTTGACCTATGCCATTTCCTCGATCCATAAGTAAGTGATCGGCACCCCAAGTGTACCTCTCAGACTTTATGGGACTATTCTCATAGCCTCAAAATATGTGCATTATAGTACCTAAGGCATCATGTAATTTCTTCCAAAATTTGGATGTGAACCTCGAGTCCTGATCTATGATAATAGATACTGGTACTCCATTTAATCTAACAATATCATCAATGTACAATTGTGCAAGTTTCTCTAAGGAGTAATCCATTCTTACTAGGATGAAATGTGCTTTTTTAGTTTGCTTATCCACAATTGCCCACACTACATCACATCTGCTCCTTATCATAGGTAGTTCTATTATAAAGTCCATTATGACTTTTTTTGACATCCATTCTGGTATTGTTAGAAGGTGGAGCAATTTAGAAAAAACTTAGTGTTTAGCCTTTACTTGTTGGCAAGTGAGGCTCTAGTCACATATTGAGATATGTCACTTTTCATTCCTAGCCACTAGTAATAAGGTCTCAAGTCTTGGTACATGTTCATGTTTTTGGGATGCATAACATAAGGGGAATCATGAGCTTCCTATAAGATCTATCCTTTAATGTCTTCTCTGTCAAGTACACATAGTCAGTCATGATAATATAGATATCCATCAGCTTTAATTTCATGCTCAGTGGGCTTCCCCTTTTTGATCAAACCTATCATATGCTAAAGTTGACTATCATATTTCTAGGCTTCTTTCACTTATTGACTCAAGTTAGGATTTACTTGTAATTCCACTAGTAAGGTCCTATCTCCTAGACATTATAACTAAATATTCATTGTCTTTAGGGCGCATAAAAGTTTGTGTCTTAATACATCTACCACCATATTCATTTTATAAAGACAGTAGTTAATCAACCAATCATAGCCTTTTATTAATTCCATCTATCTCCACTGCCTCAAGTTTAGTTCTTTTAGGCTAGGCAAGTACTTTAGGCTTTTATAATTTATGTAGACACAACACCTTTCACCATATAGGTAGTGCCTCTATATTTTCAAGGCAAAGAAAATAGTTGCTAGCTCTAAATCATGAGTTAGGTAGTTCCTCTCATGTGTTTTTAGCTTCCATGATGCACATGCTACAACTTTATTTATCTTGCATCAACACACACTTAAGCCCATTATGTGAGGCAACACTATAGATGAAAAAGTGCTTCTTGAGTTCAAGCTATGTAAGGATTAGAGCTTTTGTCAACATAGCTTTCAACTTGTAAAAACTTTCTTAGCATTTTTTATCCAATATAAGTTTCACATCTTTCATTAATAGATGTGTCATAGGAGCAGTAATTATTGAGAATCCCTTAACAAATTGCCTATAATATCTAGCCAACCTTAAGATGCTTTTGATTTTTATCACATTCCTCAAGGATTTCCATTTTAATTTGTTGTTAATTTTACTAGGATCCACTCTAATTTTTTTAGTTAAAATAATATGTCTTAAAAATGCTATTTCATTTAGTTAGAATTCACATTTACTTAACATAGCATTTAACTATTTTTCTCTCAATGTTTGTAATACTAGCTTAAGATATTATTTGTGCTCTTTTTTGGTATTAGAATACACCAAGATGTCATCAATGGACACTATCATGAATTGGTCCAGGTTTGATTGGAATATCTAGTTTATTAGGTCTATAAAAGTTGTAGGGGACATTGGTTAGCACGAATGGTATCATTAGAAATTTATAATGATATACCTAGTGTAAAAGGCTATTTTTAAAATGTCAAACTCCTTTACCTGGAGTTGAAGATACCTAATCTCAAGTCAATCTTTGAGAAGACACTAGACCCCTTTAGCTAGTCAAACACGTCATCAATTCTAGGTAATGGGTATTTATTTTTGATAGTCACCTTGTTAAGCTATCTATAATCCATGCACAACTATAGTGAACCATCTTTCTTCTTTACAAAGAATGCTGGTGCTCCTTAAGGTTAAACACTAGGTCAAGTAAACCCTTTATCTAACAACTTCTACAATCATACTTTTACTTCTTTCAACTTTGTAGGAACTATTTTGTAAGGGGCTATTGATATGGGTATTATGCTTGGGTACACCTTGATGGCAAACACTATCTCACATTCAAGTTGCAACCTTGGTAGCTTATCTAGAAAGATATTCATAAATTTTGCTACCACTGGTATCTAGGTAACATTAGGTCTTGTCTATTAGGTGTTAACTGCGTGTGCCAAGTATGCTTGACAAACTTCCTTGTTCAATTTTCTTGCTACCATTACTGAGATCACATTAGTTAGAAAGTCAATTTTTTCACCCACTACTATAATTTCCTCACCCTTTGCTATTTAGATAGTAAGCCTCTTTTAGCTACAGTCCACTATGGAATTATGCTTGGATAACCAATCCATTCCTAGTATGACATCATACTTGTTGAAGGGTAGTTCAATTATATTAGTGGGAAAGACATGTCCTTGAAGAACAAAAGGACAATCCCTATATACTTTATTCAATATCATATGTTGCCCTATCGAGTTACTAACCATGACTCTAGTATCTAAAGGTTCTAACTGCAGGCATTTATCTTGTACTACTATAGTGCAAACATAAGAGTATGTGGACTTTGGGTCAACTAGTGCGAAGACATATGAGTCAAAGAATTAGAAAGTACCAATAATCACGTCAAGAGAGTTTATCTCATCTCTAGCTCGAATTGCATAATGGTGAGCTAGTGCTCTAGCCTCTAGCCTTTAACTTACCTTTAATTGAGGCCTATTGTTAGTTCCTACCTTGTCTCTCTTGCTCGTCTTTTAGCTCCTAGATAGCATAGGTGATGAGGCCTAGAGCCTAGTAGAATTATCAATATCTAGTCTAAGAGGGCAATTTTTCTAGTAGTGGTCTTTAGAGCCATATCTATAACAAGCTCCTAAGATCAATCTCTGATAAATACATTTATGTCTCTTGGCACATGTGCCATATAATAGTATTGCACTCTGAGTTATGGAAATTAAAGCACTTGTGGTTGCCCTCTATAGTTGCTAGGGTTTAAATTGCCCTGCTAGGCCTAATCTCTAGGTTGGAGTTAACATCTATGATGCTAGTGTGTTAGGGCCTCCCTTCTGATTCTTACTTGTTTCTACTACTAAGATAGCATGGCTTATTGTGAAGGACCTCTTATTTTGAAAGTTTTCTTGCCTCTCATTCAGTATGTCCTTTACAATGTAAGCTATAACAACTCGTACGGAGAACTCTTGGATCTTATTCACTACCACTTGAAGTTAAATATCTATATCAAAGCCCTTTTTGAACCTCATGCATCTCCCTTCCTCTATAGGCATAACCTTTATAACATATTTGCTAAGCCTATGAACTTTTTATCATGTTTTGACACTAGTTTACCTATCTTCATTAAATCTAAGAACTATAGTCTCTTTTTCTCTAAGTAGTCTCTTGTGATGTATCATTTCTTAAACTCTTGGAGAAAAACCTCCCAAGTGATATCTATTATAGCTTTCTTTTCTACAACTATCTACCACTAATAAAATCCTTCTTCTTGCAGTAAGGACATGGCACAAAGCAAGCTTTCTTCAATTGTGCACTTTAGTTGCTTTAGTATTCTTTATGAAGTGCCTAAGAATCTAGGTTTCTTGAATACTTTTTCTCATTGTTTGAATATTGTCTCTTCGGGACTTGGGGCACCTTATGGTGGCAAAAAAGGGAAGTACTAGTCAAAAAACTTGATGGGCCAGAAAATAATGAAGATGAATTAATAAAAACTTGTACCATAACTAATAAAATATTTTAGGTTGAGAACAAGTCAATAGTGAGTTTAGTTGGCACTGTGCTAAGAAAGGCTTAGGATGTACACAAATAAACCCAAAATAGCATACACAGAATGTCAAAAATTCCATAAAATCTAATGGCAAAGAATTATAATTTTTTGAGGTTATTTGATATTTGTTTTGGAATTTCATAATTATGTTAGTAAATAGTTAACCTATTTCCATTTAGAGTTTTGACTTGAGATTTTAAAGAGCCTTTAATGAGAACTATTGAGAATTTTTAGCACTAAAAGTATGAATTTTAGAGGCCTAGAACAATTAATTTGAATTTTTGAAGCTTAAAAAAAAAATTAGATTAAAATAGATTATCAAATTGACACGTGGCACAATTTTGCTTGTCTAAATATTTAATATAAACGGCGGGACATATGTGAGGGTGGCACATGTGCCAAACCACCCTATACCTTCTTTCTTCTTTATGAAGCTTATGGCACCCTCTCTCTCTCCTCTTTTTTTTTTCATTCCTCCTTTAATCTACGGCTAATTTCTTTAAATATTACATCAATCTTTACCTTTCTAATCTCTTAAAGCTCTTCCCACTAGTAGAATTTAAAGAAAGTGTCTAGAATTGTAGTTGTGAACACTTGATGAATAGTGCTTAAAGTGAGCAGGCAAGCCTTTTCCCAATTTTTTATTTTATGTTTAGGTAGCCCTAGGTGAACCATGAATAACCTTGTTGTTAGTCCTTAATTTTGAGCTATGTAGGAATTTTTAGAATTTTTTTAAACCCTAAAAGTGGATATGTTTGTAAGCAAAGAGAAAGTCATTGAAGAAGTGAAGAAAACCAAGCTTAAAGAGCTTGAATAAAAGATTTTGAGACTCTAGGTATGTGAATTTAATATATTATGAGTTTAGAAGGTGTTAGTGTTCATATGTGTATATTTGAGTGTGTATGGAAATGGTATGATATATGTATATGTGTGTAATTGCATGGAATAAATGTGTGAGTGTGATAAGTGAGCCATATGATGCATGAATGTGTGGAGATGGCATAAAGTGCAATATGATGTTATATGTGTATGGCTAAATGGTGTGTTAAAGGGAAATGTGCGTGTGAATTTGTAGTTAACATGTAATGGTAATGTAATTAGGCTAGAAAAATGTGTATAAAGTATGTTGGCAATATGGAATTAATAATAAATAATTGTGGAGATTTTAACATAGAATGGTCGTGAGGTGTGTCATTGTCGTATGGTAAATATACATGTAAGTGAGAGGGAGGTTAATGGCAATGAACAAAAAGCCATACTTGTAGCTATATAATTGTAAGAATTAATTACTATAAAGTGATTGAATGAAATGCTAAGTGGTAAGGATAATGAAACTTAATATCTATGTAAGTGTGTTTAATGAACTCAATTTAAAGTATGAGGATAAATACTTAGAATTACAAGACTATGAAAATAGGCTAAATAAATAATGTAACAATGGTCATAAGCTGCTAAAATTGTTGCTTATGGGATAATGGAAATGTGCATATAAATAAAATGTCAATAAGTGACTGAGATGAACACATATTAAAAGATCTATAAATAGGAAAGTAAAATGGTAACTAGAGTTCACCAATGTTAGTTAGGCACCCATTAGATAGATTGATCAGTCAACTAGGGAATTAACAGCTATTAAAGGTCTTGGTCTATATGGGCTATTACCTATGTGCATGATATGATAGGTGCAATCATCGAGGTTTTGATTTATCA
>CANXYI012146734.1:0-16949 GCA_948208565.1 Hura crepitans | reverse complement strand
ATAAGTAATGACACTAATGATATCATTATCACTCTAAGATATCACATAACCCTTTGCTTTCAATTATCTTTATTCAATATATATATTATTAGGGCCGGGCGAAAATGGGTATCTACACTAGTATGTATATTTTCATTATTCTCTATGTTCTAGGGGTAGAGAACTTAGTGGCTCCTTTATTCTTCATGTCAATTAGAGTATAAAAAAATGCATATCTCATCTATCCAAGTTTCCTTTCTGATTTTTTATTGGTCAATCTTTTTGGGCTTGATCATTAATATGATGATATGAGGATTGTAGTCATGAAATTTGATGAACTTCAAACTGAACTCATTTTTTTGTAGCTTATTAAGTTGGGTTGAGATTGCTGATGAGACGTTAGCAAAGGTATGAATAAGGTCCTTGATGATTCTATCAATCGAGGCAGTGGCCGCAGCGTCTTTCATAGTGGCAATAGCAGTAGTGGTAGCTACTAGAATGGCAGCATTTTCAATGATCTCTGGCTCTCGAAGAAGGAAATAAAGGGGGACCAGAGAACCCATAAATTGCTAGGTTCATTTGTGACTACAGACAGATAGCAGGACTGATCTTCTCACCCTTTTCAGCAAGAGGCTTATTGTGATCAAATAATGATCCTCCTCAAGAAGCTATTTCAAATGTAAGTGCATGCAAACCAAATTATCTATCCTAAAGTATTTAACTACTAGTTTTCATGCTTTCTTTATAGCACCAATAACAATCTTAAAAGTATAAAAGAGCCCTTTAAATCATTCACCAAAATTCTATAAGCATCACTAGATCTATTTGGTTGCTACTTTAATTTTTAGAAAGAAAATTTAATAGAGATAGAGAGGTGGCTCTTATTAATTTGATAACATATGTAAAAATCTATGTTATTCTATTTTCCTTTACATGTTAAATTTATACGTTGCATTTATTGTCTTATTTTCTAAAGATTTTTCTTTGAAACTTTGGCAATTTACAATTCCATGTTTACTATATTTTTAATAACTTGATAGATTAATATTTGGCTTTCAACTATATTTTATCCTTTTCATTTCCTCTTGATGCGATTTGGTTTCAATACCAATTAATGAAGAGAAACTAATATTTCAAAGAGTATAGGAACCTCCAAATTCAACATTTTGAGTAATGGTAAACTATATATTTTTTTTATTTTAGTTCCTATTTGAATTCTTTCCTTAGAATTTATCAGAGTTTAACTTTCTTTCAATTTTTACAACCAATTTGCTTTTGTATTGGTGACTTAATTCTTAAGGTGAACTCTAATTTTCTTTATCATACTCTTATTCTTTTTTTTTTTACCTTATAATGATTATAGAGTTAATATTTTTTCTTGAAGTGAACAACATAGGCAAGTAATTTCCACTCATTCTAAGCTAAATCTAATGAAATCTTTTTTTTAGTTATTTTTTTATTATTGTATGTATATCTAGTATTTGTTGTGTGCTATTGGCTAGATTTGTCACTATATTCTTTGCATATTTAATTAAAAGGAGATCAATAATTAGGAGATATGACACTTGAGTGTCATTGTGAGGATAAACGAGGATTGATGTTTAATTCATCTTATTAATTTTACTTTGATGCATTTTATTATCTGTATATTATGTTTCTATTAGCTTTAAGGTGTTTAAAACTTCTACTATTATCTAATCATATAAATTTCTTGCCTATAACATCTGAATTTTTAAGTTATATGCATTATGAAGATTTTTATAATTTAATCTACTATCACAGATAATTGTTAAGATTTCTACTATATAGAGCTCTTTTAGGTGCATTTTACATATTAGAAAATACAATTAAAAAAATGGTTTAATTTTACAAAGAAAATTACTTGTTACGATATATTGTTTTTAATTTAAAATTAAATAGGATACCTTATTAGTTTATTTTATTATGGATTATATATTTGATTTATATTTAGAATTTAAACTTTACTAGTGTGTGGCAAATTACTGATTTAATAGTCTTCTTATATTCATCTTTTTTATTAATTTTAATTCTTCTTGAGATTTATATTTTTAAGTACAGTTTCCTATTTCTTCTCTTCATAATCATATTAATTAGTTCCTTACTTCCTATTTCATTCATTATTTTTATTGCATTGATATATCTAGACTTTGCATGTATACATGGAATCTTGGTCAATGTCCATGCTTAATTTTGATCTTAATCTTCATAATTAAAGAATATCTAAATAATGAAATTTTTGTTTCATTTTCCTTTGTAAAAAATTCATTGGATTTTTGTATTTATCTGAACTTTTCATTAGATCTATTGACCTCAATGATCCTATTACTCTTGGTAACAAAAATTTATTCTTGCATATTACATGCATTTGGGATTTAATTGTGTGTGTGTGTATATATATATAACCACTATCTTATTTTAATTATTTGATTTGTCTACCCTTATGCCTTTCTACTATCGATTTTCTTTCGTCATATTCATGGGACTTCATGGTTGTATTGTAAAATAGACTTATTCTTTGACTTTATTGATTCTTTAGTTATTTATGTTCTTCTCCTTAGTTAAACTAATGTTTTGATTCCTTTTATCTGCAGAGTTTTGTGATTCTATTGTTCAAATTTCATTCCTTGCTTTTGAGATTGTTTAGGTCATCTTTCCTCTAACTTGACTTTGCCTTCATAATATTCATTTTCAATGATCTCAACTTTTTGTTTTATTGTGCATTAATATTATCTTCTTCATATAGTATATTACTATTAACTAAAATTCCTATTCTCATACTAGATCTATATATACCTTTAAATGTTTTATAATTTAGGCTTGGTTATTGTCAAAAAAATTTTTTATGATCAATTTGACACTTGATTTTCAATAATTTATATTTTTATTTAGTTTATTTCCTTAGCATTAACTTCTTGAATTTCTTAAAACTTGGTGCTATTGTTATTCTTAAAGTCCTGTAGTTTGACTTTGATTTTTGTTCTATTTTATATTTTTTATTAGTTGTAAAATTGTTCTTTTTTTTATATGTAGGCATGAAATTACTTAAGGCTTTATTTTCTATTTTATTTCTTTTACAGCTCCTGTATTTTATCTTTTGAACTTTTACTTTATTATTATGTCATCTTTATTAAATTTTTTTTACTAAGATCCTAATTTTTTGTCTCTATGATGATGTATATTAAAAGTGTCAGTTTACAAGAGGTTACTTCATATGATGGATCAAATTAAGTCTGCCAACTTTTGAAAGATAAGGATTTCGAAAGTGACCCCTAAGCTATCATAAGCTAAGTTCTCTTAACTTCCCTTTTTAGTTTATTATATCTTTATACATATCTGTTGATTCTTGTGTTGTGAGTGTTGATAGATGTTCTAAGACTTCTCTGCATGTGTTTATATTTGTGTTTCGGTACCTTGATCTCTATCAGTATGAGTTTTTTTTTTTTTTTGGATTTTTCAAGTGCATTCATTTCCTTTTTATTTTATATTTAGATTGTATATCAGATTATGCCATGAATTTTTGGGAGTTTAATGATTTGGGTCAGATTAGGTTAGGTTTAGATATTATTTTTTAATAGATGGATTGCTACTGGTTATCATATTTCATTCTTGCCAAAACTTTTATTTTGATTAATTAATATGCTTAATCCCATTCCTTGAACTTTTCTTTTTTTTTTTTAAATGCCATTTAGATTCAGTTTTGTTTTAGACAACAATTTGATCATCTAATTTCAAGCTAAACCTATTTGGCTATGCATTTCAACATGTTTTGACTATGAGAATTAAATGAAGGTTTAGATTAATCTAAGGTAATAGTATATAGAAATCAATTATAGGAAAACATAGATCTATCACATTATAACATCTAGAACCTATACAGTACATATTTATAATAGATTTAACACATCAGAGTATTTAGGGAGCATTTGATCATTACTGACCTTCTCCATGCACCATAAATATCACATATGACTCTTATGATACATATAGAAATGGGTCTCTTAATAATAACACATAAAGAGGAGATGATTTGATAGATCTAATGCTGACCTCCTCTAATTTTTGAAAATTAGTTTTTGACTTCAGAATATTAGAGAGAAACCATTTAGGATTAAGAAAATCACCTCTTTTTTTTAGATTCAGAAAATTACTAAAGATAATTTCTTCCCTGCCAGCTAATTCTACTCCCCTATTATATTCTAGTTTTTTTTCTTTGCTATTTTCCTTTTGCATTTGCTCTCTTTTCTATCTTGCTTTAATCTCTTACTGTATTTTCTATCTTTTTTTGTTTGTTGTTTTCTTTTCTCTATTTTTGCTCTCTTTTCTTTTCTCCCCTGTTATTCTTTTGCTTTTCTACATGTGTTCCCCCCGTTTTTTTTTGCTCTCTCTTTTTTTTCATGTGTTTTTCTTTCTATCTCCCCCTCCTCTTTTTTGCAACATTTTTCTAGTTTTATAGATTTTTATAATGGCAATTTTTGTAATTTTGCTGAATAGTAATTTTACTGTTCATTTACTATTTTTAGCAGATTTTTTTTTACTGTTGATGATATTTTTTTTTGCAGGGGCTAGGACTGAGCCTTGTTAGTCTATGCTGCTGCTAGACTACTGGGCTTAGGGCTGGGCTGCTAGACTATTAGAGCTATGCTATTGTTGTACCATGTAGGTTATTGGGCTTGCCATTTAAGTCTAGTGTTCTATATTTATTTTTTATTTTTTATTATTTTGTAAATTTTTGTATTCTTATTTTTTAATGTATTATCAATTAATTGCTCTATATTTATCTTTGTGTTCTGGAATAAATTTTTTGTAATTATATTTATTTGTAATAAAATATTTTCTTTTTATTTATTATTTTATATTTTGAATTTATTAAGATTAAGTTTAATTAGTTTTAAAATTTCCATTTTTCATTTCATTACTTCTATTGTATTCTAATTCTTTATTTGAATTATTTCATTGGATATATTTGTCTAATCCTAACTAGAATACCAATAGTAATAATATTTATTCCAATAATAATAATAATAAAAATAATAATACTTTTCTTTTAATAATGATAATAATAGTAATAGACAATAATTATTTAATAACGATAATAATAATAGCTATAATATTAATAATAATGCTTTTGTAAACAATGATAATAATTATCCCTTTTTTTATACATGTATGCGAGTAATAGTAAAAAATTATTTTTACAATACGACTTAAATATTTATTTATATTATAATTAAATATTGTTTATCTAGCCAGATGAAAATAGGTATCTACATTAAGCATACTTAAGGGTTTAACCTAAACCAAAATTGATATTAGCCCACTAGGAAAGCTTCTAATAGGCTTTCCCAAATCAATTAGTGAGGGCCGTTGATTCGCAATAAAATAGTTGGAGTAATGTGCAATTTTTAAAGACCTTAAAATTGTTGCAAACATATACATGATCATACTTTAACATGCTTTCATTTTTAACATGCAACATCACTAGCATAATATCTTGTAATTTGAATATATGATCCATACTTGAGTCTAATAAGCTTACTAGTTTTAATTACATAGATTGGCTTAGAAACATTAAAATTATTTTTAGGAGTTAAAAGCTGACCTATGTAATTCAAAAGCCAGTACCAACTACCCCTGCTGATGAAGATTTTGTTGATAAGCAGTGAGTATATCTAGAGCACATGGATGACATGTATGTTACTTCTTGCTTTATACTAGCATCCATGTCTCTTGACCTATAGAAATAGCATGAGCATATAGATGTTTCTACCATTCTGCTTCACCTCAAATAGAAATTTGAGGACTAGAGTAAGACTCAGAGATATGAGATCTCAAAAGCCCTATTCTACTATAGAATGGTTAAGGGAACGTCAGCTACCCGGCATGGGCTAAAGATGAATAGGTATATAGAGCATTTGGTAGCTTTAGGTTTTGTGATTATAGATGTAAACTTAGGTATAGATTTAATCTTGCAAATTTTTCTTGATAGTTATGCAAGTTTTATGCTTAATTATTAAATGAACAAGATCACATCCATAATTTCTAAGCTAATCAATATGCTCAAGACTGTTAAAGATGCTCTTAAGAAAAAGTCTTTTAAGGTGGTCATGATTGATAGTTTTTCTTCTTTTAAGGGCAAGAAAAAAAGGAAGAATAAGGAAAAGACAACTGGTACCTAAAGTGGTATTGGCAAGAAGAAGGGAAAATAAGTTATTGGTACCCCTTCAACTACTAGAAAGAACACTACCACGGAAGGCATGTGCTTTTATTGTGGAACATTTAGGCATTGTAGGCACAACTGCAATGCCAACTTGGAGTCTCGTGAGAAAGAGAAGCAAGGTGTTACTTCTATTTTAGGTATTAATGTGATTAAAATTAATACTAGTATTGCTATTGATAACTATACATGTGTATTGGATACTAGATATGGTTCTCACTTAGTTTTTTCAACATAAGGACTAAGTAGTAGGAAGAAGGTAGAAAAGGGAGATATGGACCTGAGTATAGCAAATAAAGCAAGAGTTACAGCATTAGCTATAAGATCATATCATCTTGTTTTACTTTCTAGACTTAAATTAATTTTATACAATTGTTATTATGTTCCTTTTTTGTCTAAGAACATTATTGCAATTTCGTATCTTGTTGAACAAGGTTTTGATATTTCTACTAATAAAAACAAGGGTTGTTCTATTCACTTGGATAATGTGTTTTATTGTTCAAGTACAATATGTAATGGAACTTATGTTTTGGATAAAGATAAAGAAGTGCATTGCATTAGTACTAAGAGATCCAAGATAGATAACCTGATGCCACTTTACTATGGCATTGCCACCTTTGCCATATAAATGAGAAATCAATGACTAAAGTCTTGTGTATTAGGCAAGATGATAAAATCACTTTTTTCTAGAAATGGTGAGCAAGCAGGTGATTTATTGGAACTTATACATATAGATGTATGTGGTTCGATGACAACACATGCACAAGGAGGTTTCTTATACTTCATTACCTTTATTAATTGTCACTCATGATATGGGCATATGTACTTGATAAAGTACAAGTTTAAAGCTTTTAAAAAGATCAAAGAATTTAGAATTGAGGTTAAGAAATAAATTGGCAAGAGTATTAAAACTCTTTAATTTTATCAAGAAGGTGAATACTTATGTCAAAAATTCTAGAGTTATTTGAGAGATAATGGTATATTATCTCAATGGACTCCTCTATATACACCTTAGTATAATAGTGTATCTTGAAGGAGAAATCGAATACTATTAGATATCATTTGATGAATGATGAGTCTTATAGACTTACCTAAGTCCTTTTAGGGGTATACATTAGAAATTGTTCCATCGGAGTCAATTGATGTTACAACATATGAGATATGGTAAAATAAGAAACCTATTCTTTTACATATCAAGGTATACAAAACCCTTGCATATTTGAAGTAAATAATGTTAGATAAGCTTTAGGCTAAGTCTGACAAATGCTTATTGGTAGGGTACCAAATAGAAACATTGGCATACTACTTATATCATCCTTTTGAACAAAAAGTGTTTATTTCAAAGTATGCAATCTTTCTATAGAAAGAGTTTCTCATGAAAGACAATGGGAGTAAAGTTGAACTTGATAAAGTTTAAGATCCATAAGTTGAAGTAGATCAACCAACTGATCCCAATTCTATTACACATAGTGATGAGATAATAGAAGAACCTATGGAGGCACAAGTTCTTAGATGATGTACTAGGGTCAAGACTATTCCAAAGAGATATGGATTTCTCACAGACTAAGACAAGAAAGTGACTGTAGTATAAGTCCATAAGCTAACTAGTTATAAGGAGGTTCTAAAGAGTTTAAAATCAAACTTATGGCTTAAGGTAATGAAATCTAAAATGGATTCTATGTATGTTAACTAGGTATAGACCTTGGTTAATCCACCTGAAAGGATAAAAGCCACTGGGTACAAATGGGTCTTTAAAAAGGAGACCGACAATAAAGATAATGTGATTACTTATAAAGCTCAATTAATAGTAAAAGGCTATCATCATAGATAAGGAATTAACTTTCATGAAACCTTTTCTCCAGTTGTAATGCTTTAATCAATTCAGATTCAACTTGCCATTGCTACGAGTTAGAACGTCCATTTTGATGAGACAATTAAGAGTTTGGTTTCTCTAAAAATATGGATGAACCATGTGTCTATAAGAAGGCCAGATGGAGTGCAATCATTTTTCTTATGTTGTATATGTAAAGAATATGATATTGTTATCGAGGATAAGAGTGGTTTGTGGAGTCGCCACTTAGCCTTTATACCAGGAACTTTGATCTTTTGTACTAGAAAGGTTCTAGATTTTAGATCTTATTTATGCTCCAATAATATATTGTCCATGAATATTATAATGTTTATCAATTTCGTATCAAGCAAGCAAGCAAAATGTTATATTTAAGCATCCATATCACCTTTCCATGTAAGAAAAGTTAACTGCAAAAATTAAATGGTATAACAACATAATTATATAAATTATATAATCAAAAATCTGGCTATTGATTAGTTACAATATGGCCTAACAATTACTTATAATTCCATAAGAATTGGTTGCAATTGCCTAACTCCCTTATCTAAGAGATTAGCCTTTATTAAAATAAATTTTTCATGCGACTTTTGATTAGTGAAAACTCAAAATTGTTTTATTTAAGAAAACACTAATTAATTAGGTAGAAAAGTCATTTAACGTGAAAGTTGAGCAATTGTCATGTAAAATAGGTTGATTAACTCAGTATTATGACCCCAAAATAAACCAAAAGATATAATAAGTGCATAACCAAAAGAAATAAAATAAGGCATTGGAATGTTCTCACCTTTGTGTGACTTAGTTTGTGCGAACTCCATAAAGCTCAAGCTCTAGTTCGTGTGGACTATCCTCGGGGAAAGGTTATATCCATCCAAAATCCTAGCCTAGTGAGCAAAATTGATTACAACTCAAAAGATAAAAAGTCAAATGACATCAAATAAAGAGTACATGAGGAAATGTATAAAAAGGATAAGGATGTAAACACATGTAAAATTATGAATCAAGAACAATTACTTGGTATAAATGATGAGGCAATGCTAAATAATCATAACACAACTTACCACCCATAAGTCCGTATGGACTATAGCCCTTATGACAAGGAGTCTATGCAGACCATATGAGGGTTCTCTACCTAGCAATATTTATTTTCAAGAATGATATTATCATGTTAATGAAACAGAGAGACAGACAAAATAAAATAGCTTATAATAGGACATCCAAGATGCTAGATCATGCCAATTGGATATAAGTCCATGGGGACCACGTCATTATGTTTGTATAAGAATTATAAGTCTATGCGGACTTTCTTATGCTTATAATTGAGTTCATTTAATACAAATTAACATAACCAAATGAACATAACATGATAATAATGAATAGTACAGTATGAAATGTCTCATGATAATGACCTACACCTTATGATTTAAAGTAGGAATAATAAGGAATTGCCTTACTTACAATCAATCTTTGGAGATTATAGGTCCATGAAAGCAATATAAAAAAATGGATGAGACCTCAAATATTACCTGGATGAATGCACTCTTCAAGCGATGACATAGGAATGTGGAGTCTTGGGAAGGAGTACCGTATTTTGTGAAGTTAATGGGTCTAATAGATCCTTCTTATTTAGGATTTTCTTTTGGATTCTTAGATATGATGTATATGTTGGAAAATTAGGTTTTTCAGCTAGCACCCCCTCAATTCCTTTTGGATAAAGAGAAGTATTTATGGCTTAGTTTTGAAGGCTTTTTTTTTTGTTTAGAAAAAGGGCAAAATCCTAATGGGATTTTGAATCTTAATCTAAATAAGAAGAATTCTACTTTTGGAAGGCTTTCCCATTAACAAGTCTATGCAGACTTGTACATACTAGTCCATGCGAACTAAGTTTAAATATGCCTTTCTCGCCAATCTATGGGCTTTGTGGGCTAAGTTTTGGGAAAATTTTTACATTGGACCATGTGGACCTTGTTCCTAAAGGCTTATGCCATTGCTTAGGAGCTTATCTCTTACTATTATCATGGGTTAGGAGTGAGGTGTCTGTAGTTGCCCCCACTTTGGTGTGTGCTGTGAAATACCAAAGCAACAGTACACATAAAAGTACTTTAGTTAGAGATACTTACTAAAAGTATAATTACCTAGTGTGAAACTACATCAAATACAGTTGCCTGCCTTTAAATCATTGCAAAAGCTTGTTAAACATGAGTTGTATTTTCCCTTCGAAAAAGAATTGGTATTGTGAATAAAACTACACCAAATGTAGATGCCTATTTATCCTCAGGTTAAGTTAAAATCCAACTAGATCTGAACTTGTTTATACTTTGACATCTCCAGATTGTTGTCTTATGCTTTCATGATACAATATTTACACTCTTAACTAAATAATTTTGGTCATGCCTAAGGTTGTTTGGCCAATGAGGTTTGATCAGATAGAAGGAATTTTGGATTGGCTTGCTAGGCTAAACCGGAGAGAGATTTGGATTAGACCTGGAGTTGAATATGAGAGGATTGGATTTGACATGAAGTCCAATCTAAAAGGAATAGATTAGACACAAAGTCAAATCTGTAGGGATTAGATTGGACACAGAGTCAAATTTGAGAAGGAGTTTACTCTTGAAAAAGAGAATGTGATAAGAGTTAGTATCAGTTTGATATAATAAGTTTTGTGATATGTACCTAGCTTTCATTTTGTGGTGGATGAGGTTCTAATTGAGTAATTACATACCTCAAAATGGTTTAAACATTAGTGCATAAATATGCATGACCTATTAGTTCCTAATTGAATGTGGTTATTTGTGTGTGTGCAAATGCCAGGTGTCAAATGTGTGTGAATGTAAGGTGTCAAACGCTTGTGAATGCAAGGTGTCAAGTGTGTGTACATGTGGCATTCATGATAAGTAGTTTATAGAGACCATATACATGTGCAAGGGATCTTAACAAGAATAGGGGATGTCCATTTAATTATGAAGTGCTCAAAAGTGTTGTGTACAATACATATCTATATGTATGTGTTATGTGCAAGTACATGACTAATGCATGGGTTAGAATTTTGATTGCATCTAAGTGCATTGAAGATGTTATTTTCATGCATGACAAAAATGCATACATCTTTTAATGATTTGGAGAAAAATCATGTTGATGCATGTTTTTATGAATCAGAAATATATTGTAGAATTAAGAAAAATGCATGTCTCTTATATGCAAATGTATTCATGAGGGATGGTGATTGATGTATACAAAAATGATGAGATAGATGTAGAATGCATGGAGATGAATTATGTATGATTAATGCAAAGGATCAATGCATGAAAAATTCATACGTGAATGATGTATGTATTCATGCATGGGAAATGTGGAAATAGATGATGTATGTATTCATGCATGGAAAATATGAAAAAACAAATGGTAAATAATGTATTTATCCATGCGTGAAAGCACAAAGACAAGTGACACATATTTGAATTCATATGGAAAGAGTGTTGATGAGAAAAGAATTGATAAATGATGTCAAATATGTAATTGCATAATTTATCTTTAATGTTTTTTTGAATGTTTATAGTGAGAAGGGGGATGTATTGAGACATGTGCATGATCGTGGATGAATTGATGCACATCCTATGGAATGAGTATAAGTTAGTATATTGAATGGATGTGCCTATTTATGTAATACCTGATGAATGTGAATGTACATGCTTGTATTTAATTTTCTTATAAGGAATGCATGAAAGGTGATGCTGGTACATGTGTATGTATAATTTTTCATATGGACTTATGATGAATATAATATGGTATGTAAGTGATGAATGCAGCAACTTTTATGTTTGGCAACCTAATGGATGAATGTGAGTTTGTGCACTTTTTGTTTATGAATAATGTGATAAAGAAGTATGCATGTGTGAATTGATATTAATTTAGTGACATGCATGTGTAAGTTTGTGCTTAGTTTTTAGACAACTAGAAGGATGAACCCCTCTCTTTTTATTTTATAATGCATGAAGCAATATGACTTTATCTTGAATGATAAATGTACAAGTAACTTGTCCTTGATGTCTTTGACTTATGTGATTGATGTTTAACAAGATGTTTATATATGTAAACCTGATGAGTGGTATGCCTAAAGCATATATATAATGTTGGATGAATGGATTGATACATGTACAAATGCATAAATGTATCTAGCGATTAGTTTTCTCTTAGATAAATGAATGTATTATATCCTATCTTAGATGAATGAGCATGAAACCATGAAGGTGATGAATGAATGCACTTTATTTTATAAGCATGAAGTTATGAAGGTGATTAATGAATATGGTCGATTTTATGGATTAGTATAAAGTTATGAAGGTGATGAATGAATGTGCTTTATTTTATGGATGAGCATGAGGTCATGGAGGTGATGAATGAATGCGCTCTATTTTATGGATGAGCATGAAGTCATAAAGGTAATGAATGAATGTGCTCTATTTTATGAATAGGTGTTAAATGATAAATGTAATAAATGGATACACTCTATCCTATGGATGAGCATGAAATCATTAAGGTGCTATATGAGATAAATTTACTCTATCCTATGGATAATCGTGAAATCATTAAGGTGATAAATGAATGCACTCTAATGATTGAGTGATTCAATGGGAATGGGTGAACGTGTACCTATTGACTTCATGGTTACTTGGATAAGTGCGGGTGAATGAATTTGGTGATATGCATGATAAGTGAATTGATTCCTAAGATTTATAAAGGAATAATGTATTTCTAATAAATGTAATGATATGTGTTAATTCCTAATCTTTTCTAGATGTTGTGAGGTATGCATAGTGATGCATGTGTTTTTGCTTATGTTCTAAATGAATGAGGAATTTGAATGAATGGTAGATGCATGTAAGGTATGACTATGACTTTTGAATGAATCAACTCTTATGATTAATGATTGATAAATATAGATGTATGATGAATTTATTTTTACTCATGATGAATGAATAGTGAAGGGAGATATATGTTGAATGATGGTGCATCATTTCTTATGATAAATGTATCACATGATTGAGGGATAATGAATAAAGGCAAAATATATGTACAGTCCAATTAAGTACTCTTTCCCGTAGAATAGATGTATGAATGTGAATGTATAATCAGGAAAAATGGATATTTTTTCCTAGAATAAATGTATGAATGTGAATGTATAATCAAGAAGAATGGGTACTTCTCCTAAAATGGATGTATGAATGAGTGTGAATAAGTGAGACTGAGTGTGAGTGAACTTATTTACTTGTGATGTGGCACTTAACCATAGGTGTCTGAAGAGTAAATGATTATGAACGATGAGCATACACATGCATGTGATTGCATAGCATAGTACTCTTATTATTAGCTAGTCCGAAGATTTTTTTGCTAAATATTTTCTCTTGATCTCTAATTTTTGCCTAGACTACCATTTGTAGGTTTTCAATCTAGCAAGGTATGCTCTAATTTATGCCTAGGTTGCCCTTTATGAGTTTTTAACCTAGCGAGCTTCTTTATTCTTTTATATCATTTTTATTTTTTTTAATTCAACTTATCCATATTTGGTTAAGGATTGGGGTTTTGATCAATTAAGTTTAGACTACACCTTTTAAGATGGCTCGGTATGTTCTGAAGCTCTTGCCATGGGAGATAGAGCTTTTCATAAGTAGTTCGTTATGGGTGCTAACTTTATACCCCCCAACATCTAGAATTTTTGTGATTCTAATGTCATTCTTTTGAACTTTTCGAGTACTACATTGATGATATCCCTGTTATTAGCAAATCATGATGATTTTCTAACTAAATATTTTCTCTTAGTTTCCCTAACTTTTGCCTAGGTTCATGTTCTTAGTTGATCAGCCTAGCAAGAATTAACAAATTCAAATTTTTTTTAATGAGGGTAACCATGGTTGAAAAGAGAATGCTCATGTGTTTGAGGCTTGAAGCAAATCTGTTTGCTTTTTTGTAGGCTTTGGAATTTAACACCTTTAAACTTTTAGACTTTTTGTGTGAGCAAGCATCGAAAAAGGTTTGACTTCCTAGTGTGAATACCACAAACTTTTAGGCTTTAAACATGAAGATATATAATGAATTTGATGCTTTATATTTTAGAGCCTATTGAATTTTGTCTTCTTTTTTTTAACAAAAGGCATTCTTTTTGGTGTAGTTACCCCCAACTTATTATTTTCTTTCTCTCATCTCACATTCAAGGAAATTTCTCATGTTTTATTAGCAAAGATCAAGTTTTGAGCTTAAAAAAGTTTTGTGTAGCAGTGGTGCACCATCATGAATTGTTTGTCATAAATGTGGACTAAGCTATTCATGTTTATTTTCTTCTTCTTTTTTTTTTCAATCTCTTAACTCACTTTCAAGAGTATCATACTATGCATTGAATGTGGTATCCAAAGATGCTCATGATGAAAACAAAAATGATGTTTTATTAAACTTTAATCTGTCAAACATAGAAGCAAGTAACAATAAGAAAATAAAACTTTAATTGTTCCAACATAGAAGCAAAAGAAAACTACAAGAGAAAACTACAGTAGTCTCCATATCTTTATTGGATCCTTCCATATCTTTGGTTGATGCAATCTTGTAGAAAGACATTACTGGCCTTGCCTTTCAAGGAAAGGAGGGATATCTGGGCACTCTTGTGAGGTGTAATTCTCATAATGTGGTATTGCTCCAAGATTGATGAGGTTTTGGATGGCATGGAGAAGGTTTTTACACTCATTAGTGAGGTGACCAATATTTTGGTGAGAGGTACAATACAAATCATGCCTTTGTTTATTTGAAAATCATCTAGTTAGTGGTTCTAATATTAGTGGATGAAGGAGGTTTTTGTTCCTTAATTCAATAAATATTAATGATAAAGGCCTATTGAACTTAGCAAATTTTCATGGCAGGCAACTAGGCTTGGTTTCTTAATCATTGTTTACCTTCTTGGTGGCCTTTAACTTGGCTAATTCTTCGCGAATCATGGCTTAAAAGTTCTCCATTTTGGTAGCCACAACTTTTTTGACAATTGCTCTAATGTTCTGTAAGTCTTTGCCCTCTAGTGTCATTTCTAGAGATTGGGATTCCTTTTTGAAGGTATTGGCCCTTTCTTCAAAGGGCTTAAGTGAAGAATGATCCTTTTAGCATGACATGGTTATCAATTTGATATGATACATGCTTTAAGCAATATGATTATGATGCTATGTTAGCATGACATGGTTATCAATATGATATGATACATGCTTTAAGCAATATGATTATGATGCTATGTTATGCTTTATAATCATATGTGATTCTAAGGCTAAAGGTTAGTGGTATACATGGTACGATCTACATGTTATTGATCTTAAAGACATAAAGTGAATGGTTAATGCATGTATGAATGACTAAGCTTAAGTAATATCCATGGAATGTAACTTTTGCCATACATGTGATATGTATATGACATGCCTAGATATAATATGGATATGTGATGGAGGGATAATATTAGGTAAGATGGTATAAAGTCTACATGATAAATGATATGTACCTATGTATGTTATGCCAAATGTGAACGCATGGATGAATAAGCCTAACTAGCAAGTGTGAAGTTATAGGATAGAATAATGTTGTGGAAATAATATGATATGGCTAGGCATAATGTGACTGCAAATGCATGTGGACATAGATGGATGGATGTCAAAACTATAATAGGTTAGATGATAGAAGGTAAATGATGGTAATGCCTCAGTGCAGTATGTATATGGATATGGATGAAGTTTACATAGGGCTTTTTATGAGGGTGCATGTATGCATGTTTAGGCCCAAAAACATGAAGTTATAAGATAGTGTCAAGGTTGTACAATAGTGTGGTGAACGTTGATTCATGAGCTTATACATTCTTAGGAACCTATGTGAACTATTTTTATGTATGTATATTTATTTTATTGTGCATTGGTAAGTGGCCTTTCCAAGGTTAGGTGCTTGTTTAATGAATGATGCATGATCATTAACGGGTGAGGGTGTATCCATGTGAAGATGTATGCATGGTTTTATATGGGTTTGTATTATGTTAAATGGTTGTGAGGTATATGTTATAATGTGTATGCTATATGCGAGGTGCTTATTCCTTAAATGCTATGTATGCCTATATAGATAGCTAATATATGGGCATAAATCCTAATATGGGGATGACTACTAAAGAATAACACATGCAAGTATGAGATGTACTTATTGTGTTTACAACAAAAGTGACCTAAGGTGTTTACAGATTAATGATGTTTGTCATAGACTAAGCCTAAGTAGCATAAATAGGGTACCATTGTTTATGGGCATCATATGTTGATGTATGCATGAAAGCCTATAACTCTAATACATGTGTATGATTCATTGTTCCTATTGATGTCTAACATATATGCTTATATCTTATGTATGCATTATGTTATGTTGGGATATATGGTATGAGGTTACAAGGTGAATGAGTAAGAAATTAATAGACCTTTATAAGATGATAGTCTTTTGATGCATGGCTAGTGTGAAGTGTGCTTAAGTGTATATGAAACATGTTTATAATGCATAACTATTAGGATGAAAATGTAAAAGTTTTTATCATACATATGGTATATAAGGTGCAAAGTTCATGTCTTGTATAATTTTATACATGTGCATTAAGATGAAAGCATGATACATATACAATATGTAAAAACATGAAAGATATAAAAATAAAAGGTATACAAAGATTATGTTATATAGTAAGTGCAATGTTATGCATGTGCATTGAAACATGATATACACATGGTACATAAAATAGAAAGAATGCAAAGTAATGTTATAAAGTATAAAAGTTAGGGTGTACAAAGACAAACACAAGTAGTACGACTTCTAACCTTATTACTCCCACATATGTGGTCT
>CANXYI012146680.1:0-16228 GCA_948208565.1 Hura crepitans | reverse complement strand
ACATAAGCACAAGACTAGGGGTTAGTTTCAAAACCACTTGACTTAAAAATCATAGTTAGCAACCATACAGGCCAGCATGTGGTAGTTAACAGAATCTATAGAGATTATCCTTTGAGAATACAAGACAACCAGTTTTTAGCTGACTTAATAGAGTTGCCATTTGATGACTTTAACTTCATTTTGGGAATGGACTTGTTGTCTAAATATCAAGCAATTTTAGACTATAAGCATAAGAGATTAACTCTCTAGGCTGATAATAAGTCTAAAATCATAGTCATATGAGAGAGAATCAATTTCATGTCCAATGTAATATCTACAATCACTACCAAATAGTTGATGAGGAAGGGTTGTCAGGGGTACCTTGCTCATGTATTTGACACTAGAGCAAATGGGCCAGATGCTAGTAAGATACCTATTATGGCTAAATTTATTGATTTTTTTCAAAAGAATTACCAAGTTTGACACCAAAGAGAGAGCTATAGTTCAGTATTGAGGTTTTGCCTAGTACTACTTTAGTGTTTATAACACCTTATTAAATGGCACCAGCTAAATTAAAAGGGTTAAAGGTGCAGTTGCAAGAGCTATTGGATAATGGATTCATCAGATTGAGTGTTTCACCTTGAGGAGCATTAGTTCTATTTGTAAAGAAGAATGATGGGTCACTACAATTATGTGTCAATTACCGACAGTTGAATAAGGTGACCATCAAGAATAAGTATCCATTACAATGAACGAACAATCTATTTGATTAGCTTAAAGGAGCCGAAGTGTTCTCTAAGATAGATTTGAGATCCAGGTATTACCTATTGAGAGTAAAGGAGTTAAATGTGGTGAAAACTGCATTCAAAATGAGATATGATCATTATGAGTTCTTGGTAATACCATTTGGGCTTACTAATGCTTTAGTAACATTTATGGACTTCATGAATAGAGTCTTCAGGCCTTACCATGACTCCATTGTTGTAGTCTTCATAGATGACATTCTAGTCTATTCAAAGAATAGAGAAGAGCATAAGCAGCACTTAAGAATAGTTCTTCAAATTTTGAAGAAGAAAAGTTGTATGCCAAGCTCAACAATTGTGTTGTTAAATGAAGTGTCTTTCTTAGGGCACATAGCATCAGTTAAAGGTAGTGAGTTGATCTCGGCAAGATAGAGGCAGTGATGGAATGGAAGCCACCTAGGAATACCATAGAGATTTAGAGTTTCCTAAGTTTGGCAGGATACTATAGATGCTTTGTCAAGGGGTTTTCTTTGATAGCAGCTCTTATGACATGTTTATTGATGAAGGATGTTCAGTTTATTTAGGATGACAAGTGTCAAAATAACTTTAACAAGCTTAAGGCTATATTGACAGAGGCTCTAATTCTAGTGCAGCTAGTTTCAAGAAAAGACTTCACCATATATAGTGATGCACCTCACAAATGGTTTTAGGTGTTTTTTGATGTAAGATGGCAAGGTGGTTGCCTATACATCAAGATCATTGAAGCCACATGAAAAGAACTGCCAATTTATGACTTAGAACTTGTAGCCATTGTGTTTGCTCTAAAAATCTTGAGGCATTATTTGTACAGGGAGAAGTGCTACATCTACATAGATCATAAGTCTTAAATACCTTCTTATGTAGAAAGAGTTAAATTTAAGGCAGAGCAGATGGATGGAATTGATCAAGGATTATGACTGCTTGATCAATTATCATTCGAGGAAAGCTAATGTAGTAGCTGATGCACTTAGTAGGAAATCTATGACTACCTTAAGAGCAATGTATGTTCACTTACAAGTGATAAGTGATAATGCTCTTTTAGCTGAGATGCAAGTCAAACCAAGCCTATTGTAACAAGTGAAGGATTGTCAAAAAGATGATCCAAGGTTGATGAGTATCATAAATGCTATATAAGAGGGGAAGCTGATAGAATATGAGTTGAAAAATGGTGGTTGTCTATATTATCATGACTAGATTTATGTACCAGGTGTGAAAGAATTGAAGAACTATATTCTGTATGAAGCGCACAATGCTCCTTATGCGATGCATCCTAGTAGCACTAAGATTTATTAAGATTTAAAGCTTTATTATTAGTGGCTAGGCATGAAGAAGGATGTATCTGATTATGTAATTAAGTGCCTTACTTGTCAGCAAGTAAAGGCCGAGCACTAGGTTTCTTCTGGATTGCTTCATCTTATAGTGATTCCATAATGGAAATGGGATAAAGTGACTATGGACTTTTTAGTTATGCTACCTATGACAAGGGGTAAGTGTAACTTAGTATGGGTAATTGTGGATTGTCTAACAAAGGTAGCATATTTCATACTGGTGAGAATGGACTATTCCTTAGAAAAGCTAGTAAAGCTTTATATTGATCAGATAGTCCAATTGTATGGAGTGCCATCATCAATAATATCAAACGAAGATCCAAGGTTCACATCGAGGTTTTAGAAAAAACTTCACAATGCTTTAGATACTCAGTTGAGTTTTGGCATGTCATTCCATCCACAGAATAATGGACAATCCAAGAAGGTCATTTAGATTCTCAAGGATATGTTGAGAGGATGTGCAATAGCATTTAAGGGAACCTAGGATAGATATTTGTCATTAGTAGAATTCACATATAACAATAGTCATCAAGCAAGTTCGGGTATGGCACCCTATGAAGCCTTGTATGGAAGAAAGTGCAGAATGCCTTTATGATGGAATGAGCTCAATGAAACTAAGTTCATAGGCCTATACTTGATATAAGATGCAGAAGAGAAGGTAAAGGTTATCAGAGAGAGGCTGAAGGCAACTTCTGATAGGCAAAAATCCTATATAGATTTGAAGAGAAAAAAGGTGGAATATGAAGTGGGTGATAAAGTCTTCTTCAAGGTTTCACCTTGGAAAAAAGTGTTGGGGTTTGCAAAGAAAGGAAAGTTAAGTCCTAAATTTATTGGGCCATATGAGATCACAAAATGTGTGGGGCCAATAGCCTATTGACTAGCTTTACCTCCAAAATTATAGTAAATACATGACGTATTTTCATGTGTCGATGCTCAGAAGATATTGATTGGATCTTATGCACGTGTTGACAATAGAGGAAATTTAAGTTAATCCTAGCTTATCCTATGAAGAGAAACCAATGAGGATTATTGATAAGGCAAAGAAGGAATTGCAGAATAAGACAGTGCCTTTGGTAAAGGTTTTGTGGAAGCATCACGGGATAGAAAAAGCAACCTGGGTGATAGAAGCTTAGATGAAGGAGCAATATCTACACTTGTTTAAAGTAGGTAATATTCTAATGTCAAGGATGACATTTATTTAAGAGGGGAAGAAATATAATGCCCCAAAAATCCCGGTAATCATAAATAGTACTTTCCCAGGATAAATAGTGTTTTTGAGACCTCAGGATGCACTAAAGTCACCAAGGGAAAAGAATTATTCATAAAATAATTTTGGGCAAAGTTTGAAATCAATCGAAGGTTGGTAAAGCAATTAAAAATGCTAAGAAAAATTTTACGACAGTGTGTTGGGAATAGTGACCAAGGCAAAGCTGAATCGTAAAATAATTTAGAAGTTGCTCTAAAAATTATGAAAATATTACAACCTTATTCTCAAAAATTCCAACAAATTCAATGGCACTGGAATCAGAATTTTTCAACATCGGGAACTAATATTTCTAGAAATTAGGCAACTTAAAAATACCATAATAAATTTAATTTATTGAGTTTTGAGCCCAAATTTTGAGGACAATTGGCAAATAATAAAATTAAAATTTTGGCATAAAAATGGAAATTTTTAAAGCCTGGGAAGTGAGGAAAAAAATTAAAGGAAAAGGAAAAATTAAATAATTTTTAAATGGGGTATAAATATGGGCATAATCGTAAAAATGCCATAAATCACTATTCCCATTTCTTCTCTAATGGCAGCCAATGCCATTTTTTATGTTCTTCCTCCACTTTCTTCCCTTTTCTTCCATTTTAAAGCCAATTAATTCCATTAAAAATCACTAAAATTGCCTCTATGCCCTAAAAATACCGTAAAAGGTAAAATATCAGAGACAATAGGCCTGATAATGGTGATTTTTTGACCCTATGAATAGTGTCACGAATTTTCTTAGGTAAGAATTTCTAAGTTTTTAAAATTTTCCTAGAAAATAGAGGTTCCCAAGAGTTGGTATATGGCCTCAAATTAATTTTTAGAGCTTCGATTGATTTATTACGAAATTTTGAATTTAGTTTCGATTTTAGTTAGGAAATTTTGAACCGACTCAAGATAATGGCAAGGTGAAAGTATAACAAGTCTTAGGACATCCCTACAAATGCTATGGTACATGAAATTTGAATAATATGTGGGAATTTATATGGAAAGTTAATAAATGCCATATTATGGAAAAGTGGTCATTAATACACATTTAATATGTTTGGTCTTAATATGCATAATTATGTGTATAATATGGTGTTTAATGAATATATGAATGTGTTAGAATGCCTAAGATGCTTAAGAATTTAATGCAAATGATAAAATTGTTATATGAGCAATGAAAATGACATATGTGACATAATAGGCATTACAAGGTGAAATTTTAGTATATATATTTATGTTTGCCTAAACTAAATATAAATTGCTTGAATTGTAGATGTGGAATGGTATGTAATTGAAAGAATGTGTTAGAAAGGTAATGTGTGCATTTTGAGTGAAATTGATGTTGAGAATGCTTATGATATGGAAATGGCTTTGTATGAACATTTAGTGTGCATATTGAGTGGAAATGATATTAATAATTTAAAATTCATGTTATAGAATACATAAATGGCATTTTGAGTATGGTGACCAACATTTTGTTGTGGCATATGTGTGTTTTTGGTTGTTGTGTTTTATGCTTATAAAATGCAACTAAATGAAGGAAGTGAGTGTGAGAGTGTGTGATGTGTTAGTCATGGCACAAAGTGGGATATGGCATGCGCACCCATTTGCAATTTATGTTTATCATTGGAATGGGTGTATTAAATGCTAAATAGAAGTAATAGCATAAGGTAAGGTATTTTAGCATGGCCCAACTTAGGTTACTCATTTTTATGCGACATTTATAATGTTAATCAATGGTGTATATGCTTATAAGGCATAAAGAAAAATGTTTCCATATTGAATGTTTTTAGAGTATGTAAGATTATTACAATTCATAATAAGAATGCTAAGCATGCTAAATAATGATAATAATTCACATAAAGGGTTTAAATAAGTTAAAGTGGCTGAATGGCCTAAATATAGCATTAAGAAGGAAATGTCACTTAAAAAATGATAAGTTATTAGAACTATCTTGTAATTTAACATGAATTTGCATGTAAATATGAATAATGACACCTAAAATGAGATTATGGACCTAAAGAAGGTCTTAAGACCAAAGGAATCTAAAATGAGTTTTAAAAAGGCACATTATGCCATTATTTGTGCCGTAAGGCGAATAAAGGAATAAATGAACATGAATTCCATTATGACCTTAGATTGAGTTTATAAACATGAAATGAATGTTAAAAATCCATAATTGAGTTGGATAGTGTTGATGAACGTGAAATTGGTATTATGTGTGTAAAATAGGCCGATGGGCCTAAAATTAGGCTTTTAAATGATAATGTAGTTTTAGTCATTTCTATGGCTAAAACATGCGTGATAAAAGTTATAATAACTTATTTAAGATGGAGAAACTAAAAATAATGGTTTTTAACCCGTAAGACATGACAACATAGGAATTGGATAGATTAATCGGTCAACTAGGGGATATAGTAGTTGCTAGGGCACTTCGGTGCTTAGATATATCCAAAGGTTCACTTTTAGTCTTACCTATTGATATGTGTGTCGAGATCTTATGATCATACAGGTGCAGTCATAAGGTTCCAAGGAGAAAACCACTACACAGACATAGGTGAGTGCAATCACAAGGTTCTATGAGGGAAACCATTGTATAATTTATTCTGGTGTAGCAGTCATCAAGTCCAAAATGTGGACCACTGCATAGATTATGATCCCGTTATCTATAAGATTATGAGAATTTTCGTGGGTAGTAACTTGTATATATGATAAAGGAAGAAAAAGGCTAATAACTTGTAATGCATAAAATGAGATAAAATGTCTATATGGCTAACACAAGATGTAAATTTAACTTAAGGAAATGTGTATTGAATAAGTGGCATGATATTGACATGTATGAATAAGCCATGGATATAATGATGCATTATGATGGATATTTTGTTTCCATTCCCAAAATTTATGCTTGTAATAAACGTAAGTATGACCATAAGCATAAGAGACATAAATGCAAGGCAATGAATGCATAAAAAGATTTAAATGGCATTAATAGCATATATTATTTCAATTTCACCACTAAGCATAATGCTTAGTGTGACGTGTGTTTTATGATGTGTAGGCATAAAAGACAAGTGATAAAAAGGCCTCGAGACATAAAGGAAGATGAGTTGAAGCTTTTATCTATTTTGGTAAAGCTTTTATTTTTAGAAGTGATGTAATAGAAGCACTCAATGTGGGTTGGGTTACATTTTGTCCATTTTGTAATCTTTGTAACTAAAGATGTTAATTCTAGATTGTTTGATACTTAAACTATTTTAAACCTTTGAAATGCATGATTGACTTGTATGATATCTCTTCCTGAGGTTGAGATATTATATTGCATTTTAAGTGTTGCTAGAATGATCAAAATGATCACATAATGATGATGAATGAATATGTGAATTATAGAAGTGCATTTATTAATGCAAGTTGACATAAGAAAATTTAGGATAGTGCCCAGTATAGCCATTATGCTATCAGATTTTCAACATGAGGATTCTCAATTTTTCATGTGCAACACTATTTGAAAAATATTTTTGAAAACCCGTATTTTTTTACATATTATCTGTTATAAAGAATGTTAAATAACCAATAATCAGGTAGATGGGTTTAATATCTCAATATACATGCACACCTTAGTTAGGCTTGATGACTGACTGGCATCCAGACTGGGTAAGGGTTGTCATAGAGAAAGTAAATTGGTAGTGAATGTAAAAGGCATGATTAATTGGAGAGCAATAGTACGTATGTGCATTTGATCTTAAGTATGGCATGGTATGTATTAAGGTGTCATCAAATATGTATGTGTGTTCTAAGATAAAACTAAAGCCTAAATGATTCTAAATATGAGTGGAAATAATAGAAAAAGGACAAAGAAAAATAAATGTAGGAATGTGGTTGCAATGCATAACAAGGTATTGAAGTAATATTATAAATGCTCGACTTATACTTAGATAATAAAATACATAGTCATGCTAATGTATGTTAGTCTACTCTCTAATGTAAAATGTAATACGTGGATGAGTCCTACTATGGAAGGATTAGTGATGGATCATATTGTGAATGATCTAAAGTGTTGCTTAAATGAAATGTGTGCATATGGCCTTATGTGTGCTAAACTGAAATAAAAATAGAAATTGAAATAGTAAAGATTAAATGATAAATGTAATAAGAGAATTGGACTGGCTTATATTAGCTTAACAACCTAGTTGATAGGTTGACTAGTCAACTAGGAAGTTAATAGCTGCTAGTGGCTTTGGTGTATATGGATCACCTGATTATGTGGCATGGCGGGTACAGCCACCAAGGTTATGGATGTGAACCTTACACACATTCAATATTGGGAGGTCTATATGGGTTGATCCCTACTACCCATATTGCTTTGGATATTGGGAGGTCTACAAAGGCTGATCCCTACTATCCACTAATGTTGAGATATTAGGAGTTCTATTAGGGATTATCCTAGTTATCCCTTTTATTAGGAGGTCTAATAGGACTAATCGCTACCACTTCAATATTAGGAGGTTCTAGTGAACTGATCCCTACTATTAGATGGATATATGTAGGTGTAACTACTAAGGTCTATAATGTGAGCCACTGCATAAGTTTGGATCCCGTTATCTAGTGTTAAAAGAGTTGTCTCTCAAGTATGGGCTATAAAATTTAAAATGAACACAAAACTCTAATATGCAACTATATAATTATTAAATGTGATATGTTAATACATGAGCACTTAACTTAATCATAACTTATAACATGGCCTAAATTTAATAAGATATCAAGGTAGGTACAAATATATAATCTATGACATAAATTAATGGTAGGACAGTTACACGCACATGACATATTTGTATGAGGCATGTGAATTTCATATAATGCATATTTCATTAAATTTATCATTGAGTGTATACTCAGCGTATTGGTCTCCTGATGCGCTTTTAATAGATAATACACCTGTAATGTAGCATCTGGCCTCCCCTTTCGGTATATATTTTAGTTTCTTTTTATAGATAATTTTGTAGAGAGGCACTTATTTACATAATGGATATAGATTTGATTGTATGTAATTATTATACAGTGGATTGTAAATATTAATACAGGTTATACTATGGACATAGTCAAGTTGTATGATTTGAATGTAGCATGCTTGATCTTTAAATCATGATGACTATATAATAATGATGAGTTAATGCTTTAGGAGACCAGAAGGGTCCAGGATGTTGAGATTTGATTGTGATTAAATATAAAAGTGTTCCTTATAGGTTTAAAATTTTGATTTTTCTTCTAAGACAGCCGTCATGCTCTCAAATTTTTGTTGAAATGTGACTCATAACTGATAAGATAAAATTAACCCATGAATGAGATAATAAGAATCAATAACTGTAATGGGCGATGGGTTTTAAGAAGATAAAAATATTACATCATGATATCTTTTAATTGGGTTGGGTGTTGAATCCAGTAAGGGGAGTCATATTAAGTGGTATCAAAATGGATTTAGGCATTACTAGGCATAGCATACCTGAGTGCCACATATTCATGTTTTTTGTCTAGTTAAGCTACACTAATGGAGGTTGACTACCTTTTCTTTTATAGTAAATCAAAATGAGTGAGCATACCCTAATAGAGCAAAGGGAAGAGGTGGCTAGTTATGCACCGACAACTATACACAAGCTAACCCGTTAAGCGACCCCGATGCTAAGTGATACAGCACATCTAATACAGACACAAGCTTCATAAGCACTACTGCACTAAATAGTTAACCTGCTAAGATAGACCACCACTGTAGTTGCTTCACCACTATCACCAACACCAATATAGCCTCTACAACCTGTAGCATTGTAGAAGACCTATTTAGAGAGTGTCAAAAAGATAAGAGCCTTAGATTTTACAGGAACTGCAGAAGATGATGCAACTAAGGATGAGTACTGGTTAGAGTATACAGTTAAAATTTTATAGCAGCTATAGTGTACTCCTTAAGAGAACCTAATATATGCCACCTGTCTCTTACAAAAGTAAGCATTCCACTAGTGGGAAACCACGTAAAAGAGAAAAGTTGTAGTAGATGTGACCTAGGAGTTCTTCGTCTAGGAGTTTAAAAAGAGATACATCTTAAAGACATATTTGGATAAGAAAAGCTAGCAGTTCCTAAAAGAGGTCAGTGTCTAAGTATGAAAAGGACTTTGCCCGACTAAGCAGATATGCAGAGGAGTTTGTCCTTACTAAGGTAGAGCACATAAGAGGTTTAAAAATGGCCTTAATATCCATCTCAGGATGCAGATAGCCACTTTTAAGATTTAAGAGTTTTCCTTCCTACTGTTAGTAACTTATACTATGGAATAAGCCAAGTAACCCCAGATGTAGGGAATAAGCCAAGGATCTTAGACTAGGCCAAAGCCACTAGTGCCCCAGTGTCCACAACCAAGAGTGCACCCCCAGTGTATAAGACTTGCAGCATGAGACATTAAGGAGTTTGTTGGTAGGTCAAGCAAGGAGAGTGTTTCATATATGGACTTTGAGATCATTACTAGAGGGATTGCCCTAGGAAACAAGCTAATGCTACTCAATTTCAAGCTTCTTCTCTAGCACCTAGTAAATGTGACACCTCCTACTCGATTTGTTATCCAAACTAGATAAAAGATGTCACTTCCTATAAGGTCACCCATCTTAGTATTGATTTTGCCTTTCACTCATTTAACCCAATAAGAGATGTTATTTCCTTATAGTTTTATAGTTTGAATCTAATGTGGTTTATTCTTAATATACTCTATTTACATGTTCTGTGATATCCTAAGGGCTTATTCATTATGATTATTAGTGTTTTAAGGAATTTCTTATGAAGTCGATTTTAACAAAAATCCAACAGCATAACAATTGTCTAGCTAAAAATCCAAAATTTTAACATATAAAATAAACACTTTTATATTCATTTTTATCCACAGCTTAGCATATAGGATCCTTTTTATAATGTTTGAGAATCTAGGTTTCATGAATAGCACTTATCGAGGCATGAATAGTGTTTTCTCGAGCATTCAAGGCACTACGTGATGACCAAAAGGGAAGTACTAGTCATAAAACTTTCACCAGGAAGAAAATGATGAAAATAAAATAATTAAAACTTTTAGCAAAACTAATAAATAATTTCATGCTCAGATCTAGTGAATAATAACCTTAGTTGGCATTGTGCCAAGAAAGGTCCGAGATGTGCCCAGATAGACCTGTAAATAGCATACCCTAAAGGTTAAAAATTCTAAATAATCTAATGGTGAGGGAATTTTAATTTTCTAAGGTCGATTGGTATTTATTTAGAATTTCTTAATTAAGCGAGTGAATAATTGACCTAGTTTCCTTTGGAGTTAAGACCCGTGATTTTAGGGATCCCTTAATTGAGACTTTTAGGATTTTTTGGCACTAAAAGCATGAATTTTAGAGGCCTTAAATATTATATTTGAATTTTTAAAGCATAAAATGAAAATAAGATAAATATGGATCATCAGATCAACACATGGTGTGATCCAAGCCATATATGTACATAATATAAATGGAGGCATATGTGTGACAGTGTCCCATGTGCCAACTCTTTCCTCAACCTCCTTTTCCCCTAAGTGGTCGATGCCACCTCCTCTACCTCTCCCTTTCTTTTTTTCTTTATTTAAGTGAAAAAACTAAGTAAATTCTTCAAGGTGATACACCAAATCTTACCTCCACAAGCACTAGAACAAGATTTTATTGACAGAAATTGAGAAAAATGCTTATTTGAAGAGATTGAGGCACTTGACGAATAGTCCCATTTTGAGTGTAAATGTTATTTTCCAAAGTTTCAAATTTTATTTGGGTAGTACTAACTGTGTAGGTGATATTTATGTAATTGGTTTTCAATTTAGAAGTGTGTAGTATTTTTTATGAATTTTCAAACCTAAAAACCTAATATGTTTGTACGAAAACAAAAGGAATTGTTAGAGAAAGGCTAAAGCAAGCATTGAAATGTTAATTTAGAATGCTTTGAAACCTATAATAAGTGAATTTAATGTAATATTTATTGTATATTATTTATTTGTTACATGTGTGTATGTGAGTATGTGTATGGAATAACTATATTATGTGTATATGTATGTATTTTCATGTAACAAAAGTGTATGTGTGGTATGTTAAGTATAACAAGCATGAATGGGCAAAGAAAATGTGAAAACATAATATGCATGTGTGAGAAGTGTGTATGGCCAAATGGTGCACTAAAGGGGAATGTGTGTGTGCATGTGTGGTTGGCATGTATATGTTATGTAAATGAGTTAGAAACTAAATGCAAAGTATGCTTGCAATGTGGAACTAATAAGAAAATTAGATATACATGCTTTTGCATGTGATGGCCATGTGGTGTGTGGAATTGTTACAAGATGTATGGTTATGGTGTTTAAGGTATTTATTGTGTATGTATACTAAGAGGTGTCTTGTTTTGATAGTGGAGTAACTAGGAATGAATGAATGAAATGTGTGTAAGATGATAGTGTAAAGTAATGTCATGGTAAAATGTAGAAATAATGTGATAACTCCCTAACTTAAATCTAAGTAATGTAATATGGAAATGTAATGGCATGAGTGGCTTATGGGCATGAAATTAAATAAGAGGTATGCTTATGCAAATGGGTAAAGTAGGTAAGTAGGTATTAGACTTTAAGATGATAAAAATGGTAGTCAAGTGACATGAATTAATATAACCACATAAAGGGTTGTGGTAATGCTAAAATGAGTAAAGAGAGCATGAAACTAATTGAAATGAATAAGCAAAATAAATAATTATTGAGGTTGGCCCATATTAGTTAGACCACCTACTAGATTAGTTGATCGGTCAACAAGAGAGTTAGTAGTAAGTAGGGGCTTGGTCCTCGGGGATCATTACCTTATTGTATGGCAGGTGCAGCCGCCTGAGTTTGATTTAAGCCTACATGCTTAAGTATTAAGAGGTCTATATAAACTAATCCTTGCTATCTGTGTTGTTTGGATATTGGGAGGTCTATATGGGCTGATTGCTACTGTATATTAATGTTGAGATTTGGGATATTGGGAGGTGCCTCAAGGCTGATCCCTACTATCCCTCTATTGAGAGGTCCAATAGGATTAATCCTTGCCACTTCAGTATTAGGAGGTTCTAGTGAACTAATCCCTACTATCAGGTAGAGTTAGATAGGTGCAGCTACCGAGGTCCAAAATGTGGGCCATTACATATGTTAGATCCCATTATCCAATGTCTTAAAGCATTGTCTCTTAAGTATGGACCTTAGGAATAAGTAAGAGCAAATGAAATTAATATTATAATTATTGACATATGACTTTATTAAAAGGTATAATAACAAGAGAATAGAAATGTAAATAACTTGAATTAAAAGGCATTACAACATGCAATAAAATAAATACTATATTGTATGACTAGTCTAGACCTATAACTAGAAATTTATAATGAAAAGAATAAATGAAGTAAATTGTATGCCTATGATACTTGCATGATGTATGCTATATAGGTGCATGATATAGTCCATATGAAAAGAATAAATGAAATAAATTGCATGCCTATGATACTTGCATGATGTATGCTACATGGGTGCATGATACAGTCCATATTACATTAAATTCACCACTAAGTGTATACATGGCATGTTGGTGTTTCCTAATATACAAGCAGAAGATAATAGATAATAGCCAACCTCAACCGACAATGTAGTTGATAGCCTTTCTTTAGGGTATATTTTTTGACACCTTTTATATGAGTCAGAGTTAGGGGCACTCATGTATATAAAGAGCAAGATAGGGCCCAGTGATGTAAATTACTATATTTTGGTTTGTAAATTATAACACAACTCTTAAAGACAATATGATGATATGCATGATATATGTGTGTGTGTGTGTCTGTGTTGTTTGATGGTATTGTAACGTCTCCAACCTAAATCTATTTTCGGACTGAATAAGAGATGTCACTTGCTAAAAGGTGACCCATCTTTATCCTATTGTAACCTAATCACATTGAACCTAATGAAAAAGATTATTTAAAAGCCTGAATTTACACAAGTTCCAATAGCATAACGGACAGTTTTCCCAGTCACTAGGTCCATTTAACCCTCAAGTCATTCTGATGTAATTTATCATCACATCTACATCTCAATTAGTACAATACATACATTCATTAAAGCAATAACTTATCATACATAGATAAACATACATGTTTATGCTGTTCAAAATCTAATTTGGCCATAAAATTTAGCCAAGATTTTTTAATACATTAGGCAGTCTATTTTTACCTCTAAGACCTTAACCCTTCTCATCCATGAGTGCCACTAATCCAATATATATATATATATATATATATATACCAATAGTTCATTCTCCTTGGAAGCCTCTTATTATACTATTGCATAAGGCAGTACTACTATCTACCATCTAGCACCTACGCATCAGAGCAACGACACACTGAGTATACACTCAATAGTGAATTTAATGTAATATGCATTGTATGAAAGACACACATCACACAAGCATGCAAAATCATTCGTTTGAAGGTGTATGCCATTATTATATTATTAGTCTTATACAAGTATGCAGGTTATTTAGTCATGAGTATTATTCAGTCATGAGTATACACCACTATCCTATTTTCATTCCTTCATAGATGCATAAATTATTAAATTATCTCATATACCCTTATTCTATAGCCATAAAACATTTATTTATTTGTATATTTCTATTACTTATTTTAACATGTTATTACCTTTATGTCTAATGCATACCACATATTATTATGCTTGTACATAGTTATCCTTATACCTTTAACTCATTCTATTAGATCATCTCTTTTTAATTCATTATTATTATTATTATCATTTCAAGCCTATACTCAAGAGACACTATCAAACACTAGATAATGAGATCTATCTTGTACAGTGAATGGCAGGGATTAGTCCAATTGGACCTCTTAACAAGTGGGATAGCAAGAATCAGCTCAGATAGACCTCTTAATATCCACAATAGCATGGATATCAAGGATTAGCCTATATGGACCTCGCAATATCCAAAGTAAAGTAGATAGCAGGGTTTAGTCTGTGTGGACCTCCTAATATTCAGATGGTAAGGGTTAGTCTATGCAGACCTCCTAACAACCTTAGATAGCAGAGATAAGTCTGTATAGACCTCTCAATACCCATAACATGCAGGCTCAATCACAAATCAGCAGCTGCACCTACCACACAGTAAGCTAAGTAACTCATAGATCAAGCCCCTAGTAGCTGCTAACTCCTTAGTTAACCAATCAACCTATCTAATAAGTGGTCTAGCTAATATGGGCCAACTTTAGTCATATTTCTCAGTCATTGGTTTCATGCCGTTTAATTCATGTTTAATTCACATACTTTTTTACTAGTACCATATCATTCAATGGTACACATGTTTATGTTAATTCATCATTACCTTCAAGCTTTTAAGTCTAACATCTGCCATTCCTTTTTATCATTTCACATAAAAATATTTATTAGCCATTCATGCCATGTTATGATAGTTGAATTCCTATTAGATTATGGTTGTTTCATTCCCATACTATACTTTGCCATTACATTGTCATAACATACAGCTCATTTATTTTTTTCACTATTAATCATTCCATTCTCATAATCACACTCTCCTAAATTCAAACACATATTAAATACCCTCAAATAATATAAAATACACTTTGTCATCCATATCCATACCATATGGCCTTTGTAGGCACAAGCACACTTAATTAGTTTCTTCTTAGTTTGGTGTTACCATTATGCTTTTTCCTTACTTCCTAACTCATTTACATTACATTCACATTGCAATAACACATGCACAAATAACTCTTAATGCACCATTTAGCCAAACACATTTCCCACACATGTATATTATGTTTTCACCATGTCCTTAGTGATTCATGTTTATTATACTCACAATACCTCACATGCACATTTTCCACATGGAAGCACATACACATACACTAGTTTTACTAGTCCATACATATACTCACACATGCTCACGTAATATCTATTCAGCATATAATGCATGTTACCTTAACTTTAATTACTCATTAACTCCACACTTTAACATATTTATTACTAAATTGCCATTTCATTTATGCCATAGACCTTTAATTATACTTGTATATACACACATACTCTTTAATATACCTCTTGGACATAAGGTCAAACCATACATACATGTAATTTCTCATTTTAATAATGCCTACCACTATCTCACTAATTCATTTACATTCCATATGGAACTTAACTACACATACATCCTTTATACATATACCATTTAGCCATAACTCAATCACACATATACACATTATTTCTTTCTCATTTTTTATGCATTTACTCTCTACATCCTTCCTAAACACCACACATGCATTCACCAAGCACAAAACACACCATATACATACCTAACACCACACTTCTATACATAAAAATTAACACAAACATAATGCATATGACACTAAATTCACTTAGACTGGGCTTCAAAATATTCTGATTGCACTTCAAAACCCTTCGTCTCCTTTTCCTCCATCAATTCCACTATTACTCTACAAATATATTAGGTTTTAACTTAGAAAATTTTTACAAAAATCTACACAAGTTCAAATCAAAATCTATTTATGTAGGCATTCCTTACATCTTTAATACTATCTAAGAAAAATAAGAAACCTTAAGAAAAACCACTTACTCACCAAAATGTCACTATTCATCAAGCTTTAAAATCTCCTTAAACAAGCAATCCCACAGGTTTTTCTCTACATAATCATGTTTAAGAGACTGTAGAGATATAATTTGATATTTTAATTAAAGAAAATAGTGTGTTTTAGGGCCTAGAATGAAGAAAGAGAGAGGGAAAAATAGGGGTAGTGGCATCAGCTTTTAGGGAAT
>CANXYI012146597.1:0-10448 GCA_948208565.1 Hura crepitans | reverse complement strand
GTTAATATAATGATCAGGGATATTTGGGTTTATCAAATTTGAATGCAATAAGAATTCACATTAGGAACACTTCTTGATTTCCTCTACATTGTGATTTTATACCAGGGACTTTATAACATGGTTTAAGATATTGCAAACAATTATAGCTAATATATATATATATATATATATATATATATAAGTACTATTATATAAAGATAAAAGCCTTATTGTATATAGTCACAAGGTTTAAATACATGAATATAACCCTATTACATGAGCTCTAAGGCATACTTCTAGCATATGCATCATGACTACCCAAGTGTTATAAGGTTAGTGGTTTGACTATAACCCTTATATATATAGTTAGCATGCAATTGACTCCTTTCACTAAACTTTATCTTATTCAATTTTAGGTATGGACAATATCTCAACCTAAGCTTGACTAAGTTTTTCTAATTAAACCCTGAATATTTAAAACTTGTATTTAGAATCTTTATTCCCATAATGCCTTTCATAGATCACATTTATGAGTCACCCTACTTTGGCTAGAGATACTTGAATAAAGAATCATACAAAAAGTGAGATAAACCCCCATAATAATCTAGGGTGGTGAATCCTTTGTTGATTACCCAACTACTTTTAGATAGCTCACATTATATCGAATCTCTAAGCTATAAACACCCCATGGTAGAGCATAAGTAATGGAGTCAATGTATAACACTTGATAACTAATGTACTTTGGTGGTCTCAAGTCCAAGGATACTTGCATCATTGATATAATGAGATTTATTCACTAACATAGATTACATCTCCATGTGAAGATCTCATGTCAAGGTCTCTAATGAACTTGTTTCTCAAACAAGCATCCACATGTTAATCCTAATTCTGATCATGTTTAGTACTTGTGAGAACTACTACTCTAACTAGTCAACGATTATAGCATGTGGTAATCTATCTATTTTAACAATGTCGTTACTTGTTAATGCTATGAGTAAGGATAATTTAGATATAGATATATTTGCATGTAATAAGAATCTCACATCATGAACTCTTCATGATTTCCTCTACAATATGTCTTTTATACTAAGGACTTTATTATGCTATTTATGAATTTTATTCAGACAAATGAGTTACAATAAGAACTTCATAATAAATGATAAATGATTTATTCATTGATAAATGAATGTAAATATAAAAATGTCCCTATTACATATATGCTCTAGGGCATACTACTAATAGGTCGTTCATTATTTGCCAAGCAACCTAACAATTACCTATATAGGGATTGATGGTAACTACCTATCTCCTATCTTTAGGAGATTGGTTATTGTTAAAATACATTTTTACTCTTTTATTAGGTAAAATCAACACCATTTTTTAAACACGTATTGATTAGGTACAAAAATCTTTGATGTGAGATTGTAATGTTAATGTGTAAAACAAGTGTAAATAAACTAAAATTATAAACTAAACAAATAAGGCATGAAAAGAGGTATATAACCAAAATGATATATTAGGAATAATCATTTTGCTCTGCCTCTATGTCGTCAAGTCTATGTGAACTAGATAAGTCTTAAAGGTAGGTCCATGCGAATGTCATATGTTATCCCACAATAATTCGTTTTAAACCTTCATCATTATAAAACCATAACTTATACACACTTAAGCACAGTGGTTAAAAACACAAATAAAGGTTTTAGGGACTTTATAACATATCATATTTACTTGGAATCATTATACAAGAATTAATTATAAGTGATCAACAAAATGTACATGGCTAATTAATACAAGCAATATTGAAACAATCATTGATTCTCATGGCATATCTACTATTTCACAAAAAATGGTCCATATGGATTACATATAACAAGGCATATCAAACAAGAGGGTCTACGCAGATAGAGCTCTTTATAAAAGGAGGTTTGTACAACTGTATTGCTTAAATCCAAAAAATATTTGAAATATATTTTCATTTAGAATAAGTAGAATCATATTGGTATTATATTGTTAACATTAATACATTTAGATGGCATGCAATAGTCATGGTCACAAACTAAATAGACATAATTTATCATTAACAACTCTTAAATAGTAATTAAAATAACATGTGATCTTTATTATATCATATTGTTATTGTAAATAAGTCTATATAGACTATAACAAAATAACATGCCTTAAATAATAGGTTCATGCGGACTAAAATCCTCATGAGAGAAGGTATGTGCAGACTAAAATCCTCATGAGAGAAGGTTCATGCGAACTCTAATTATGAAATAGAATATCAAATTAAGTTCAAAAGCAATTAAACAATACAACAAAATGCATGAACTCATTACCTACTCCTATAATTAACATAGGGATTATAGAGAACTACCTCATATAGCTAATTAATCATCAGTGACTAAGAAAATAAAGAATAACAAGATATAAGTAAAGAACCTTAGATCTTACCTATTAATTGGACTCCAACCCATAAGAACAATATTGTAGTTGGAAGAAAATAAAGGATTTAGTGAAGTTTTAAACTCATAAAAAAAAGCTTCTGCGGTCAAGTTTGCTCTTGATGATTATGGGAGATTTTTTATTTTTGCCTTTAAAAGGGTATTTATGGGGTTTAGTAAGGCATTCTCATTCAGCTAAATGGAAATTCTCATTAGGTTAAGAATTAGAATTCTAATAGCAAAGCTAAGTTCTTAAAGCTCTTCAAAATACGGTCTATGTAGACTAAGATTTTATGAAAGAGGTCCATGCAGACCATGGGCCATAGGCTCAAATACTCTATGTTGGCTATTGGGTAGTCCCCGCGGACATGCATTAAGATGGTCTATGAAAACTCAATACCTTTATGGTTCATGTGGATACAAGTTTTATGTACTTATTCTTATTGCCTAGGCCTATCTTTGGTTATTACCATAGGCCCAAAACTAAGGTACTTATAAAGAATTTCTTTTAAAAATTTCTTATATTTAAAACAATACTAAAAATTTTATAATACTTGATTGGACCAAAACTATATATAGCCTAAGTAATTGGGTAAGAATTGCATTTTTAGAATTAGAATTATTGATATATGTTAAAAGAAGGACTAATTTGCACTAATCATCCCTCAATTATGGCTTCTACACATATTTCATCCTTCGACTATTTTTCTTACCTAAAAACTTTTCAAACTTAGACTTTCTTACCTATAAACTCCCTGTGACTTGCAATAGCAGGTTACTTCTCTTATTTTAACCCTTAAACTTATTTCTTTTCACTCTTGTCCAAAACTTTATATTTCACTTTATCAAGACTCTGATATCAATAATGTGAGCCTACTATACACCAGAATATTCTTCAACTCATTACAAAAAAAAATCTAATAATTTGTCCCTAATTATCTAATTTCCATTACGAAAAGTATTTGCAATATTTTAGAGCTGTTTCTTGCTGTTGCAAATGCCTCCCTTGTATAAAGTTTTTTTAGCCATAAAACCATTGCAAATACAAATTTTAAAATAACATTATATTGTAGCTAATAAATTTAAATACTACTGCTAATGAGACTTAAAATAATAAAGCTTGAAAATGAAAACTATACTTGCAACAGTAATTGTTGGTTGTAAATACACATTTTAAAATGACAATTACATCATAGCTAAAAACAAAAAATTTGAGCAATAGATTTTTTCCAATAAATATTGTCGATCGATAAATATATGTAGAGGATTTTTGCTAATGATATTTTTGTGTCGCGAATGAAAATATCACATCATTTTTTTTATTTTATTTCCATTTATTGCTTTTTAAATTATAATAGAAATTTAGTCGTAAATTTGTCACTTTTATAAAAAAATATTTTTGGATCCCTATTTTTTTAACTAAAAAATTAAAATAATTTACAAACAAAAATTATCAAAATCTAAATAATCACCAATAAACTATAATTACAAATTGATATTAATAAATATAATATACAAAACAAAATGTGATAGTAAAAATATACCACACTACTATAATGAGATAAATAATAAGATTCTATTATAAAAATTGAAAATGAGATTTACGAATAAACTTTTTCAAAACATCACAAGCTTCTTTTTCCTCTAAAAAGCTCAACCCTAATCTGCGTATTTATCACTCTAAATATGTCAATGTATAAACATGCAATTATTTAAAGCAATATCATAAGCATTATAGTTAATAATTTTAAATATGGGAAGATACAATGGAATTGTTAGGAAGTATCTTGGCAAACTCCAACAGTAAGCTTCTTTAAAATATTTCTAATTTTTGAATTGGTTTCATATGGTGAAATGATCAACAGATAAATATGGCAAGATTAATGTTAAGTTTGAGTTTAATTACCTACTCTATCTTGAGACCTTCATAAGGTATTTGCAGGTCAACAATAAAGAAAACAACAAATTTACCATTAAATATACATAAGTTACTCTATCTTGAGAGTTTTATAAGCAAGATGAACATATTGATACTTACAAAATTCTTTGCTTGCAGGAAATGTGAAACATCATATATACATGCTACTCTACTTTTTCACCAAAAAGAACTTAAAGAAATATAATACTCTCCATTCATCACTTGATATGACACAAGAATGTTGAGACTTCAACCCAAAATCCTTAAAATCAAGAACTTTCTGTTGAGAATATTATGGAGATTACTGCAACTTGTATATTAATAACATGCACACACCTTAATTAAATAATAATTGTTTCAAATATTGAATATATAAGCCCGTGAAGGTAAGATAATTTTGGATTGATCATATTACCAATCACAGTGGGATAAAATCTGTAAATTATTATTATGTATGCAGATCTCAACCTATAAACAAAAGTAGAAAAAAGCAGTTAATAAATTTCATTATTCTTTATTTCTCCCTCAATGAAATAAAATGTTAAAGGTAACAGAGATTTTAAAATTAAAAAAAGACAAATAAATAAATGTGAGCTCAATATAGAATCATTTTGTTAAAATTCAAACCTATAATTAGATTCCAACTTACCAAATCAAAGGTCTATTGGAACTCTTATGCCATCATGTGCAAGCTACACTAGTATTATTTCCCAATGTGCATATATAATTATAACCAGTAATTAAAAGTCATCTCCTTTCCTAAAATAAGATAGAATCAATATTAAGATAAAGTGAAAACAAAGTCATAGTTGAATTCATGGTAGTTTTAGACCATGATTATTAAAGGAAATAAAAATTTGCACTTTTTTAGTCTATTATAAAATTCCTAATAGAATGTGTAATGTGATTAGGCCATACTTTTAGACTCTTCTTTTCAAATATATCAAATTTGTTGAGAAAATAAAGGATATTTTTTGCACAAAAGAAAGCAACATTAAAAAAGTTATAACATTCTCAACCACCATATATGTGACACCTATTATTCAGTCCGATCATGGGACTCGAATGAAAAGTGACTCACAATAGATATTTAAACTAATAGAAAACCATTATAATCTAAAACCTTATTTTGAAAACTCTAGTTAAAACTTTATAAGACTTTTGAAAATGTGAATTAACAAAAACTGTGTTAGTGCTTATACCATTTGGGACCTCGTGCCGAAAATGTGGTAGCATAATGGATATCTGAGGAAACTATCCTAAATAGTAACTTACATGAAAATACACTTTTATAATACTTAAACTCATAGCTCATCTCTATGATCTATCTGATCACTCTAATCTTATCATCAACACATATTAATCCAACATAAGGAAAAGATATCATATAACATCAAAAACATCCATGCACTCTTTAGTTATGTTTACAAACTTGTTTAGAAGAGTTGCCAAAACTATATACAAAACACATTTGTGTATAATCCCATAATACGTATATGAGTGCCCCTTAATATGTACATCGCATAATTTAAAGAACAACAAAATACCAAAAAGACTTCCTTTACTTGATCTACTCTTCTAGTATTGAGGTTATAGATTCAATTAGTTCTTTTACCTATGCACCATAAACAATGATGCACTAAACAATATGTTTACTGGTGTAATCAATGTAATATATATATTTGTATACATTCATGCATTCATATATCCATGTATTCATATATATATGTTCTAACATGTATTTATGTCATATGGAAATCATATACATACATATCATATAATCATGCCTTATCTTAATCATATCCATAATATATACACATACATCATTATTTAGTTAATGTCTCAGGTCCATCAATTTCATGCATTACATGTATGGCAACATAACATAAAATATCATAACCACACATATATAAGTTAACAATCAATTTAATAACCTTATTGTAACACAAATTATATCCATGTTCATGAACCATTAATCTTATTCTATTTAAGCATTGTCATCCAATTACTTAATTTGTTTGCCCATACTTAAGAGATAATTATTCGAAATAAGATAATGGGACTTTCTAGCCACATAGGCTGTATATGTGTGCAATGGCCTTTTAGGAACTATACGGCTGCTACACCAACCTAGGTATGTCTAATGGCTCTTGTAAACTTATACAGCTACTACACCGACTTAAGTATATATAGTGGCCTCTTTAAACTTATCTAACTACTGTACCAGCCTAGGGGTGTACAGTGGCCTCTCTGGACTTATCTGTCTAGTGTACTAGCCTAAGAGTGTATAGTGGCCTCTCTAGACCTATCCTACTGTCATACTAGCCTAAAAATGTAATAATGTTCGAATATATGTGTAGTGGCCTAATTGGACCTATACAACTGCTACACTAGCCTAGGGACACCGAGGTACCCTACCAGCTACTATACATCCCTAGCTAACCGGCTAACCTATCCAATCTAAGTTGCCTAATCATATGGGCTAATCACCATATTTGTTTATATTTCATCATCTTAAGTAATTTAAAGTAAGTTTTTTATTCTTTATATGATTAACACATTACCTTAGGGAAAAGATACCATTTTTAAGTCCATTGTTCTTAATTAAGCACTATTCAAGCATTATATGCCCATATGCCACTTTATCCATAATCACATTATTCATTATTACCATATCTCAATACTTGTACATAATGGGTACTTCATAGGCCTTTCCATGCCATAAAGCATTGAAGCATTCTTTCTTTATCTTATAGTTTATCATAACATATGCATTTCATGCATCATAATAAGAGATACTTACTTTTAGCACCATAGGCCCTTTGGCTAAATCAAGAAACCTATACTTAATTACCAATATTTTATGCATATCTCATTATTTATCATATTTCACTTGAATACATAATTAAATCACTTTACTAGTAACACATCACACAACAACCACATTATTTATGTAACCTATTTTAAGCATATTATACAATTAACATACAAAAATCTTGACTCAACATAATATAATATCACCATTCAAGCTTATCAAAACCATTACACCCACTAATTACATTTCATTTGTATCAACATTTAAGAACATCATTCTAATACTTATATTTTACTCATCATACATAAGCACTAGCATGCATATACATCACTCACATAAGCTATATATTCAATTACATACTATAATTACCTATATCATTAAGGCATACATTATAGGATCATTTAACCAACACATGTATTTTTATATGACTTAGTTATCTCTTCATTGTTAACACAATGATAAGCATATTAAAACCTCATTATACTAATCTACTTCATTATCACCAAATTACATACATGACACATTAAGCCATAACACTTCATAGGTATGCTTTAGGAACCATTTGGCCAACCCTTAGCACAAGATAACTTAACCAATCTTTAATTATAATACCGTAATAAGCATAGCTAGAATCTCATAACACTAGGCAACATCATATTCACTCTCACACACACATATATAACATTTTGGCCATAAACACATCATGCATCATTTAGCCATAGCATGCTTGACATACATCATCATCAATTTCATATCATTCACATATAAATCAACATTTATTGCAACCTCAAATCACCATTAATAGCCATACTACATCATTAACTTATAAAAACATACATTAACTACACATGCATACACATTTTAGGTTAGGGTGCATATACTCATCATATATTATGTTAATTACGCTTACTAAAATAAGCTCAAACACATATTCAAAACTTGATCACACCTTTTCATTTCCTTTTTCTCTACTTTGATCAACTTTTTTTATACAATATAATATAGGTAACTTATAAAAGTCCATATAAAATCACATAAGCATCCAAACTCCAAACCAAATTTAGAAATGTATTTTTAGGCTCCCATAGGACCTTAGAGAAATAAGAAAACTCACCCTAGAAAAAATAGGTCACTATTCATCAAGACATCTTTCTCTAAAAATCCCTATAATCAACCTTTATTTCTTACTTTTTTGACCTTAATGTAGCCTTAAACTTAGAGAATTAGGGTTTAGAAGTATGGGTAAAAGTAAGGAAATAAGAATAAAAAATGGAGGTGTTGGGAAGGAGAGATAGCATTGACTCCATAAGGAAGAAGAAAGAAGGATTGCACTATTCACTATTTGACTAAAGAGTTAATTCCCCTTTTATAAGTCAAGTGGTTAAATAGTGAAGTCTTTACCCTCTTTATCCCAATAGTCCCCGAACTTTTACCTTTATCCCCATGCTCTTTGAACTTTTTCCTCACATCATTTAGCCTCAAATGACATTTCTAAATATCCCATAAACCTTTTAAAACATAGCTTAAAAGCTTCAAAAAAATCACGTTCGAAAAACTCAAAAAAAAATTGATTAAAAATAACACTATCGTAAAATCTTTACTCTTATTTTTAACCATTTTATGGCTTCATTTTCATTCTAAATTTTGCCCAAAATTATTTTATGCTTAATACTTCTATTTGGTTGCATTAATGTAATGGGGTCTCGAGAACACTATTCATATCCTAGGAAATATTATTCATAACCTCAAGATTTTTAGGCGTTACAATATACATTTACAAAGAGTCCTCTAAAACAAAACCTCAAAAAACAATTGCATTAATAGTAGCATAGACATCATAATATAGTGACTATCTTATAAAATGGATTCATAGAATACAAAGCACCTCCAAGTTCATTTCATAAAGATAATAAAAAAATTCAGTGTGAAACGCTTCTCACATAATGTTTTTTTCTTAATCTTTTAAGTATGCAAACTCAGCGAAGTCTATGAGGCATGTTAGAACAAAGTCATTACACTGTCATTATATGTGCTAAGAACAAGTTCACTAGACCAAAGCTAATGATTGAAATAATAGCCTTTTTGGAACTATTAATCAAAACATGGAAAAAGTTACTTATCACTTTTACAAAGGATCAAAAATTCTTTCAACAACGTATACTTAGGCTATTCTCGAATCAAGCATAGTTCCCTTATTGCTATATGTCTTAAGAAATGATGGATCAAAGGCTAAAGGTTTAGGGGCAACAAAAACACTTTGCAGCTTTAATTTATATAGAGACCTGAGTCCCAAAAATAAAAGTGATTAGTCTCTCTTAATGTAGAAATAGATCTTATAAGTATTGGCTTAAGCATCTAAAGTATTAAACCTTGATAATCAAAATAAAAGGAAATAATAAACTAGAAATTTAAGTGGTAAAATAACATGCCATTGTAAAAAATGGCATGGCAAAATAAATTAGATTATTAGCAGTCTTTTTCAAAGAATATATGGCTACTTTAGGATTATTATGGAAGCCAATATGCAAATAATTCAAGTATCCAAATTAGAGATGTAAGATGCAATAACTTAGGCCATTACACATTATAAAATAAAATCATGTACACAAATTTCTACAAAGAAAAATGCATCTTGTCTTAAACAATAGAGTGTGCAATTTAAAAGGCTATCTAGCTTTACAAGGTAGCTCTTATGATATAATATTATCAAGGCACTACATCAATGTTGAAACCAATTTGAGGAAATAATTTATCAAAAGCCATACAACAAACAAAAATCCCATTTCCATTATGCTTGCCATATAGATAATAGAAACAAAAATGACATATTTATTCTCTTACAATTGATGATTCAATAAGCACCTATAATTATAACAATGCATTTTCCAAACAACTATCACATATAAACTTTTTTTTAATTCCCTTTAAACTATGTCCATTAAAAATTATAAATTATACTTAGATTAGTCTAACACTACATCAAACATTTTTTAAGTCTTATTATTTGTTTGCTTCAGGAATGCTAAGATTTGAGCTTAGCTGTATTTGGCATGTAAAACAAATTGGCCGAAAAGGAACCATAGAAAATTTTGAATCCAGGAGAAATTTGTAAGAAATACTCTAAAATAATTACATTAAAGTCACCTTCATTGTTGAGCCATCTTGATTATAAGTTGCAAACTCTCTGTTGTAGGGAGTTAAAGTTTTCTCATTCACAACAACAAGCCAAATGTGCTCAAACATATATATCAGGGGATAAACAACTTAATTATATATTAACCACATGTCAAAA
>CANXYI012146560.1:0-12401 GCA_948208565.1 Hura crepitans | reverse complement strand
AGCATCATCATCTATAGTGCCCTCAAAGTCTATAGCCCCTATTTTCTTTAGTCTCTTCAAATATGTCTTCTTGAGAGCCATCAGTGGTAGTATTAGAGGACGAGATGGTGGTTGTGCTACTGCTGCTATTGTCTGCCTCAGTATGTCAACTATCTACTGAACCCATATGAATGAAACCTATCCTTATGCATGTGCTGACTATACAGCATCACTTGAGGTGTGTGTACCAGCACTAGCTTTTGCCCCTTGAGCTGTCATAGGAGCAAAGCTCACTGCCTCCTCCCTCTATTCCAGTGGAGTAGGTTCATTCATTGTATCTCTACAAGAGAAGAATATGATAGCCTCATAAATGATAGCAGACATAGGGTACAAACTTTCTAGACAAGTGTACTCATGCTTAACCTATATAGGAACACCTAAACCTAGGCTCTGATAGCAAAAACTATCATACCCTTACATGATTTTCATAGAAACCTGATAAGAGCATTAACTCTCCCTCATTGTCACCCATCATAGAATTTCCCTAAGGTTTATTCATTCAACTTTTATTAACTTATTCTATTTTTAACCTTATGTCTAAAATCTTTTTAAATTTTTTCATCGCTTCTTTATTATTAGTTCATAACCTTATAACACATTTAGAAAACCTTTCGTTTTGTCAAAAACACATTTACAAAAAAATTAGACATCATAATAGCTGTCTGAGTTAAAATCTAAAAACAATTCCTATAATAAAACATACTTCTATACAGTTTATTCATCAATCCCTATCTTCCAAACCCTCTGGTCCTCCATTCTCATCTTACTAAATATATTACATGCTCAATCATGATATTAATATCAAACTAATCAATACAGGGTCTCAAACCCAATAGCATCATCAATTACAAAAATACACCACAGTTATATGCATTTGTAGTTATTTTATTCCATTTTTTATAGTTTTTTTTCCATTTTTTTCATTATATGTTTATCATTTATAGCTAGACAGTCTTCTATGTATTACAAGAATCTATATAAATCTTATAACCCTACTATTTATAAATAAGAGTACACATCCTATAATTATTGTCAAACAACAAAAAGAAAATACCCTAGAGACTTTTATTCAGTTACTGAGGTTTTACACATGTCGTACTATCCTAACATCAACTTGCACATCAAAACCCTAATATGCTTAGTAAAACTCAATGGTAAATATGAAGTAAATATATGCATGTTTCACATCTATTCATGTAGTCATGTAACTACTGTAATGCCCTTGCGTTAAGGCTCTATGAATAGTGCCATTAGGTCTAGGAAGTATGCCAAGGATGGTAGGTCACTTGCATAAAAATCAAAGTAGCAACACTGGTCATGAAGCTTCGAGAGGCTTTAAAATGATGAAAAAGGCAAATTTTAAAAATTTAGCAGAACCAATAAATCATTTCAGGCTTTAAGCTACTAATCTATGTAATAAAACTGAGTCAGGCCAAGAATAACTTGGAATGTGCCTAGACGGACTAGAAAATATCTTACCCTAAAGCTCAAAAATTCCACTGAGTCCATTGGTGAAAGAATTTTTTAATTATGAGGTCATTTGCAAATTTTCATAATTTTTAAGGTTGGCACACAAATCAAGGCAGTTTGAAAACTACTCTATCGATGGAAATTTGCTACAAAAATTTATGAGCATGTAGAGGGGATTAAAATAGAAATTTTAAAATAAAAGGCATAATTTTTTTGAGATCTTTATGATTTTTTGAAAATTTTCTAAACTTTCTACCAAAATCGAGTCAGTTCAAGATGCCTTGGGAGAGTGTGGGACCAACTTGGACCATGCTAGCTAGCCTAAGGGCCATAACACTTATCCATGTGTGGTGACAAGTGGAAAATCCACTAAAACTAGGAAAAGAATTTCCTTTCCCCTTTACTGACTACCAACGCCACATAGAGGAGGAAGAGCCATTTCTTCATTACATTTCTACAAGTTCTCATCACCTAAATTCAATTTGGTGTGTTAGAGATTTAAGGGAAGAAGAATTACTAAAAAAGGACTTGCCATGAATTAATTAAAGATCCCTAAAGTTTCCTAGTCATTGGCAATCTAGCAAGCATGCTTAGGTGAGCTTTCATGCTTCTTCTTGATTTTCTTCATAATTTTTGTCCTATAAATGGATGTTTAAGGAGCCTAACATCCAAGAGTATATGTTTGAATGGTTTTTAAGGTGAATTAATGAGTAAAGTTGTTTGAAGATGGGTGGAGAAAGCTTCTATAGAGGGCTAAAAATGAAAGCTTAAAGGCTTTGAATTGGTGGCTACTCCTTTCTCTTGTATTTTGAGGTATGTGAACTCTAACATTTACCTTATGCCACTTATATTTTCCTTGGGCTAAATTTGAGAATTGAATATGGCAAAATTAGCTAGATTTCTTGTAAGGTGTAATTAAGTGAAAAGAATGTTATACATGACTTGATTTCTTTTATGAATGGATGCTTCTTGTGTGATTTAATGAAAGGAAATAGGAATGATACTTAAATTCCATTTGGTTGAGAGGTTGTCCAAGTGAAAGTATGTGTGTTTAACTTGAAATGGTGACTTTGGTATCAAGTACATGGAATAGGCATGAAAGGTACTTGGAATAGTTATGTAGGTAATGTGTGCATATGGAATTGATGAGAAAATGTGAGAATGGCTATGTAGTTGATGTAGTTGAGAGGTGTGAGTGTGAGTTATGGCATGTATGTTGGGTATCTGATATGTGATTCATGGTAGAAATTACATGTTGGCATAGAAATGCATGTATAGGTGGTGATTTTGGTGAAATAATGCATGTACTTATGTATGTGATGTATGGCTGAGGCCTGTACAGTTTATGGCATGGCATGCATGGTGTAAGGTATATCCATATATATACACATGTTAGAATGATAATATTTTAGATGTATATGTGATAAGTGATGCGAAAATGCAAGTAATTAGCTATAAACCTTGTATGCCACTCCTTTGACCAGATTGATCAGAAAGAAAGTGAGATTTGAGTGGGATGATTAGTGTTAAAAAAGTTTTAAGAAATTGAAGAAGATGTTGTCAGAAGCTCCTATCTTGATTCAACCTGAATACGATAAGGATTTTATAGTGTATAATGATGGTTCACTAAATGGTTTGGATTGTGTGTTGATGTAAGATGGAAAAGTAGTAGCTTATGCTTTAAGACAATTGAAACCACATGAGAATAACTATCCTACTCATGACTAAAATCTAGCTGTTATTATTTTTGCTTTGAAAATATGGAGGCACTACCTATATGGTGAAAAATGTTATATCTATATAGATCATAAAAGTCTGAAGTACCTCTTCACTCAGAGGGAGTTGAATTTGAGGCAGTGAAGGTAGTTAGAATTGATAAAAGATTATAACTATTTGATTGATTACCACCTAGGGAAAACAAATGTGGTAGTAGATGCTTTGAGTAGAAAATTAATGATAACTCTAAAAGCCATGAATGCCAGACTACAGTATACTCCAAAGAATGCCATTTTGGCTGAGTTACAGGTGAATCCAAATTTTCAATAGCAAATTAAAGAGACTCAGATGAAAGATGAGCAGTTGGTCTAGATGGCTAGTAAAGTCAAATAAGGGAAGGCCATAAGGTTTGAATTGAGAGAAGATCGATATCTGTATTATCATAATAGGTTATGTATACCCAGTACAGATATCCTAAGGTTGTAGCTATTGAAGGAGGCATATGAAGCTCCTTACTTTATGCATCCTAAGAGCACTAAAGATATGTTTAGACTTGAAGTCTTATTATTAGTGGCCTGGTATGAAAGGAGATACGATAGAATATGTTGCAAGGTGTTTGACATGTCAACAGGTGAAAGCTAAACACCAAGTTCCTTCTAAATTGTTGCATCCTATAGTAATACCAGAATGGAAATCAAAAAAGGTGACCATGGATCTTGTTAGAGGTAAATGTGATGCTATATGGGTGATTGTTGACATATTGACAAAGACAGCTCACTTTATTCTAATCATGATAGATTATACTCTAGAGAAGTTGGCTAGACTGTATATGGATGAAATAATCAGACTTCATGGTGTGCCAGTGAGCATTATTTCTAATAGAGATCTTTACTTCACTTTCAAATTTTGGAAGAAGATACAAGAAGCATTAGGCACCAGATTGGCCTATAGCATAACTTTTCATCCCCAGACTGATTGACTACTAGAGAGGGTGATATAGGTACTCGAGGATATGCTATATTGTTATGCCATTTAGTCTAAAGCTAGTTGGGATCAATACCTATCCTTGGTAGAATTTGTTACAATAATAATTATTAGTCCAGCTTAGGAATGGCACCTCACAGATAATGTAGAACTCCTTTGTGTTAGAGTAAAGTTAGGGAGAGTAAAATTTCTAGTGTTGATCTAGTCAGAGATGTAGAAGAGAAAGTAAAAGTGATTAGAGATAGACTAAAAGCTATAGTTAATACATAGAAATCATTTGCTAATCTAAAATGAAGGGATATTAAGTATATGGCTAGGGAGAAAGTGTTTCTAAAATTTTCTCTATGGAAGAAAGTGTTAAGATTTGGGAAAAAGAGGAAACTGAGTCGTAGATTTATCAAACCCTACGAGATTACAGAAAGGGTTGGACCACTAACATACAGGCTCGCATTGCCACTTGAGCTATAATAGATCCATGATGTATTCCATGTTTCTATGCTCAGAAGGTATATATCGGATCTTCCCATGTGATTTCGATAGCAGACATAAAAGTACAACCTGATTTAAGCTATGAAAAAAAGCCTGTGCAAATTTTGGCTCGTAAAGTGAAACAACTGAGAAATAAATCGATACCACTAGTCAAGGTGCTATAGAGACATCATAATACTGAAGAGGCTACCTATGATCTGAAGGAACAAATGAAGGCACAGTATCCATAACTATTTGCTTTAGGTAATTTTGAGGACGAAATTTTCTTAAGAGGGGAAGAACTATAATACCCTTGTATCTTGCCTTCGTGAATAATGCCATTGGATCCGAGAAGTATGCCTAGGGTGTAGGGTCACTTGTACAAGAATCGAGGTAGCAGCACTAGTCATAAAGCTTTAAGGGGCTTTAAAATGATGAAAAAGGCAAATTTTAAAAATTTAGCAGAACCAATAATTCATTTTGGGCTGTAAGCTACTGATCTATGTAATAAAACTGAGTCGGGTCAGGAATGATCTTGGATGTGCCCGAATAGACCCTAAAATATTATACCCTAAAGCTCAAAAGATCTACTGAGTCCATTGGTGAAATAATTTTTGAATTCTAAGGTCGTTTGCAAATTTTCATAATTTTTAAGGTTTGCATACAAATTGAGGTAGTCCGAAAACTACTCTATCAATTGAATTTTGCTATGAAAATTTATGAGCATGTAGAAGGGATTAAAATAGGAATTTTTAAGCAAACGAAATAATTTTTTGAGGTCCTTATGTTTTTTAAAATTTTTTTAAAGTTTTTATGGAAATCGAGTCATTTTGGGATGGCTCGGGAGGGTGTGGGACCAATTTGGACCATGCAAGCTGGTCTAAGGGCTATAACACTTGTCCATGGGTGGCCGACTTTCGAACTAGGTAAGGGGTGTCACAACTTTGCTCATCTCAATCATCAACCTACACATTAGTAAAAGGCCAATACACTAAGTAAAATTTGCTCAGTGATGTGTTCTAATTTATGAAAGTTATACTTTATGATATTATTAAATTTTCAATCTACATTTCCACCTTTTATGTAATAGTTACTTGTTTCTTTTACATATGTTTAGGTACTTATCTTTATTTGTTTAATAATTTACTTGTTATGTCTTAACACATTATGCTATTTATGCCATTAATTATCATTTAGACATATGTATTCTTATATTTTTCTTTTGTCTCATAGCTATGTCTTACTCATATTCTCTATTTATGCACACATAATTCAAACCTATATCCTTTATTTTAGCATTTTCAACAATGTTATATCGTTCTCACATCATCTATGTTTATATCTATTTTTATTTTCCTTTTATTTATAACACGCTTCTCATTTGTATACTTTCTTCTCTTAAATTACACTTCTTTTTATTTAATATATCCTTTGAGCTTCCTTATATTTCCATTGCATTCATGTAGTCTATTCTGCATAATACATTATTAAAAATATCATCATTATGTTATAGTATCCATTAATAAAGGTTTTAATGATCTTTTATATCATTATTCATTCAACCTAGCCAAAACTTGATATACTTAACCCTAATACTAGATAATGGGATCTCAACTCTATGCAGTGGCCTATATTTTGGACCTTATGGGTACTGCACCAGCATATCATATCAATATAAATACATAGTGGCCCTGTTGAACCTCCTAATGGCCGTACATACTTTATAATACTTGTAGTGGTTCTATCAGACCTCCCGATAGTTGCACCCATATAAGTATTAGTATCATCAATATATATGTATAGTGGTCTTGTTGAACCTCCTAGCAGCTGCACTTGTATAGAAATATATGTAGTGGTTAAGTTGGACATCCTATTGGCTGTACCCATATTATAATCAAATATCAACATATCTATGTATGACTAACACCAAAGTTGTAACGACTTAAAAATATTGACTTATGAATAGTGCTTTCTTAGGATATGAATAGTGTTCTCGAGACTTGGGATACATTAAAGTTACTGAGTGAAAGTATTAACCATAAAATAATTTTAGGATATGCTTGAAATGAAACTGAAGTCATTTAGATGGTTAAAAATGGTAGTTAAGTTTTATGGCAGTGTTATATGAATAGAAACCTAGTTTTGCCTGAATAATAAAATATTTAAAATATTGCTCCAAAAGTTTTGGGACTAATATGACTTTATACAAAAAAATTCTTATTAGCCTATTGGCACTAGAATTGGAATTTATTGAGATCAGGAAGTATTTTTACTAAAATCAGGTAACCTTAAAAACTATGTTTTTCATTGATTTTTTGTGATTTTTGAGCATGGATTTTTAGAGGCTTTTGAGGTTTAATTTATGTATATTTATGGGTTTCTCAAATGTCAAAAATGAGGCAAGAAAATTAGAAAAAAAAGGAGGACTTGTATAAAAGGGACAACCTTTAGTCAAAGGAAGAATAGTATCATCTTCCTTAGACCAAAGGTAGCAGCCGCCTTCAAAAAGAAAGAGGAAGCCATTTTTACTTCTTTAAAGCTATATTTTGGCCCGTTTTCTTCATCCAATACCCGAGTCCATGCCTTCACAACCTCTAAAAGTTGTTTTGACCTCATATTGTTTCAAAAATCAAAGGAAAAGCTTAATTTTTCATCTCGATGAATAGTAACTCGAGATTGATCAAGTAACTTTTTTTGAGTTTTGATATTTTTCCATTGTTGCTTAGGTGCCTAAGGTTTTGTCTATGTAGTTGGTTTTTCATTTTAGTGTCCGTGTGATTTTTTATGAATTTTTACATATTGAATCTTTAATAGACCGTTGAAGAAATTGACAAAACACTAGATAAAGGGAAAGGTAAGGTGTAGATAGTCTTCGACTGTGCATTTCAACTCTCTTAGTATGTGTAATTGTAAAAAATTATGAGAATTTGATTATGTCTTAACTTTCCATATTATATAATAATGTTGATTATGTGTTAAATACATAATTAGGCTTATGATTGGCATTTAATTGTGTTTAATGATGTAATAGATGTATGTTGAGATATTTTATGATGTTAGAATGATGAGAATTGTAACACCCCAAAAATCTCAATAATTATAAATAGTACATTTCCTAATTTGAATAGTATTCTCGAGACTCGGGATACATTGAAGACACCGAAGAAAAGTATTAGTCATAAAATAACTTTAGGCAAAGTTTGAAATCAATCTAAGATTATTAGAGTGGTTAAAAATGCTAAAAAAGTTTTTATGGCAGTGTTTTAGGAATAGTGACCAAGGCAAAGTTTAACCTTAAATTAATTTCGAAGTTGCTCAAAAAATTTTGAAAATTATACAAGCTGATACTTAAAAATTCCAATGGATCTAATGGCACTAAAATTGCAATTTTTTGACATCGAGAAGTAATTTTTTAAGAAATCGGGCAACATGGAAATAATGAAACTAATTTCGATTTTCACATTTTTTACCATTGCTTTTTGGATGTAATTAAGGGATAATTGAAGTGAATTATTCAACTAAAAATGGAAATTTAATTGGCATGGGAAGAGAAGAAAAATTGGGGAAATATTCTAAATAATTAAAATTTGAGAGAGAGTATAAATAGTCAAATTTGACTCAAGAAGTCAAATTAACTATTCGTCTCCCTACCCACAACTAGCTAATGCCTTTTCCCTCTCTTCCTCTTTATTTTCTTTCTTTAATCCTCCCCTTAGAGCCAAAATCATCACATTAAATTTGAACTGTAGAGCCTTCACACCCTAAAAGTCATCTAGGAAATGAAAATTTCAGAAATGGGTGCTCGATTTTCACTGTTTTACAAAATTAGGAATAGTAACCATGAAAATTTTGGGTAAGATTTTCCAACTTCTACTATTTTTCATAGATACTAGAGGTGCCCAAGAGTTGATAAATTTCCTTAAATTAATTTTTAGACCTATAGTTGATTTATGGTGAATATTTGAAGTTTTTCCTAGTTTATTTTAGGAAATTCCGAACCAAACTTCGATAAAAAGAAAAGCCAAGGCATAGATGATTCTTTGAGAACCTCTTCGATTGTCTCCATATGTATAATTGAAAGAATATGAAAATTACCATTTAAAATCATTAAATCCCCATAATATGTTCAAAATGCATTTATTATATAAAATGGAAGAATGACCATGAACAACATGCATTAATTGTGTGCTATGACATGTAATCAATGTATTAAGATAAAATGAATAATTAGAAGGCCTTGATATTAGGTGAAAGTATTACATGTCCTATTGAGGGCTTAATATGTAACATAATAGGGTATAAATAGCTATATTGAGAATTTATAGCAATATGAACATAAAATGTGATTTATTTGCTTATTCGGCATGGTCATAAATATATGAACATAAGAGAAGGCCTTAGGAATGCTAAATGCCTTTATGCACCTTAAGATAAGTGTATGTGTATATTAGGTGAAAAATATCCTTTTGCACTTTATATGAGTTGGTCATGTGATATTTGCTATAATGATCATAGTGGCATGATGTATGTATGGCATATGCATTGTATTGCCATTTTATGACAATAGGCCAAATGGTTCAAGTGCCTTAAACATGTGCTTGACCATTTTTGATGATATGTATTTTATGTATGTTTAGGCTATGTATGTGTGTGTCTACATGCTATAGATAGATAAATGTCTTTTGTTCTTTCTAGTTCAAGTTTTATGATGGAATGAAATTTTTAAAGGACATGAAATGAGATTAGAGGTTGCTATGTGTGGTGGCTAAATGGTATGGTGTTTTAACTTAGATTTATCTAATTAAATCATACAATATGGTTACTTATAATATTATGAGCATAATTAAAGAATATTGCTTTATTAGTTGAAATAATGAGTGTGAATGAAATATCATGCATATTTTCATGTGCACATGACCATGTAATATGATAATTGACACATAAAATGTTTATTGAGAATTAGTTATAGGAAAAGCTAAAAAGGCTTAAACAAATATGTATGGCCGAATGGCCTATAATGGGTCATATTCATGATGTTTCATAAATTATGAAAGATTTGGTGCATGTGTGGTTTAATTCATATATTCAAATGTGAATATGATGCAAGACATGAAAGAAATGATGTTTAGGACCTAAAACTGTCTTAAACATGGAATGAATTTTATGACCTTATTTAATTGTATTTATGTTAAATACATGCTCAAAATCCATATATGAGATGGAAAAATGTGATTATTATGAATATGGCATATGACCTGAAAAATGGGTATAGAGGCTCAAAATGTTGTTTTTATTTTAGTTAAGCAATTTTAGTCATTCAATGGCTAAAATAAGCATGTTAAAAACTATGTAAGCTTATTCAATGCGGTGGAATTAAATAAAATGGTTTTTAGCCCATGATATGCAATAACCTAGGAAATAGATAGGATGATAAGTCAACTAAGGGATATAGTAGCTACTAAGGCACTTCGGTGCTTTAATAAGGTCTAAAGGTACACTTATAGTTTACCTGCGGATATATGTACTGTGATCCTTAGATCTAGTAGATGCAGCCACTGGTAAAGGTCTCGTAGGGACCACTACATTGAGTACATATGGGTGTAGCTACATAAGTCGCACTAGACATTGCACTATGCTGGTGCTATAGCCATCAGCTTAAATATGGGCCACTGCCCAAGTTATGATCCCATTATCCATATGTTTGGGGTTATCCCTATAGGCATAAGTGAAGTAAAGATGGCAAACAACATAAATAAACATTGTGCATGTTATGGCTTAAAATGATCAATAAAATTGTGCATGGTGCAGATCGATGATCTTATATGTCTTTTTTCTATGTTTGTAGGACATGAAGTTGGGTATACATGGTATGTGTCATGTTGATCCAAAATTTGGAAAATCCTCATTTGTTTTCATATGATGTATTATGTTGGATGATTTTGCATGTTAGTAGTTGGCATATAATTATGGCATGTTATAAATGATATTTATCGCATATTATTTCAATTACACCACTAAGTAATATGCTTAGTGTGTCATTCGTTTACAACGTGTAGGTACAAAGACATTTTGATACCGAAAGCCTTAGGACATCAAGACATAAAAGAGAGGACTTTATTTTCGTAAAGCTTTTATTTATATATAGATGTGATGTATAGGATGCACTAAAATATAATTATAAAAAGGGATGGGCCTAAGTTGTAATTATTTTGTAATTAGTTTGTAATTTAAATGTTCTTTTTGGATTTCAAAACGTATGAACTGTAGTAACTATATTTGTATGTTGTGTTGTATGATATCTCTTTTTGAGGTTGAGATATCATACACTATGTTTATATGCTATTGGAGTGATCAGAGGATCACATTGTGTTGGTGAAAATGTGTGATTGGGATATAGAAGTGTATTTTCTTGTGCAAGTTACTATTTAAAAATTTGGATAATACCCGGTATAACCATTATGCTACGGGATTTTTAGCTCGAGGATTCCTAGTTTGAAATAAGTTACACTATTCAAAAAGGTTTTTGAAAACCTATATTTTTGCACACATTGATTTTGAATAAGAATGTTTAATAACGACTAAAAGGGTAGATGAGTTTGGATATCTTGATATACGTGTATACCTTAGTTGGCCTTAGTGATCGGCCAGCTTCTGAACCGGGTAAGGGGTGTGACATTTGATGGTATCAGAGCTCTGATTTAGGCATTCTTCGAAACCTTTTAGTGCATTAGAGTCTAAAGTCTACATCATATACTATTTGATGTCGAGGCTTATCAAATTATTTTTGTACCTACAGATACGATGAGTACATTGGCACATGGTAGAGAGGATGAAGTCGATAGTCATACTCTAACTACGGCCGCACCTGAGGCTACAATCTATGTTTATGAGCATAGCTGGACATGCACAGTCTGTAGGATAGGTTCTACCAGTGTTCTTATAGGAGATGTTGTAGCTTTTAAGGCAAGCTACTATTACTGCTCCACCACCACCACCACTAACATAGCTTGGCTCTCCAGAAGACATATCTTGAGAGAGTAAAGAAAATAGGAGCCAAAGACTTCAAAGGTGAAAGAGAAGTGACTCGTTGAAGGCAGATTATTGGCTTAACCGTACTGAGAAAATTATGAAGCAAATGAGATGCACACTACTAGAAAAGGTTATATGTGCTTCCTTACTTCTTTAGAAAGAAGCTTCGAAATGGTGAGAGGATCTTATAGAGTACAAGTCTAAGGATCAAGTGACTTGGGAGTTTTTTTTCTGACAGTGTTCCTACAATGCTTGAAAACGATCATATGAACAGTGTATTCTAGGCCTGAGTGATGTTTCTCGTGGTACGGGTCATTATTCAGAGTCCGTTGATTGGCATATTGGCGGGGAAACTTTGACTAGCCTGAAAATGGTCGAAATGAATGAAATAAAAATTTTAGCAGAACCAATAATTCATTTCAGGTCAAGAATTATCATTTACAGAGATAAAATGAGGTCGGGCCAGGACAGCCTCGAGATCTGGAAAGTGCCCGGATGGTCTTAAAAATACCATACCCTGAACCTCAAAAATTCCACTCAGTATGATGGAGGAGGAATTATAATTTTTTGAGGTCAACAGATATTTTTTTTGAATATTTTATTCTGGCAGGTGAATAATGCTAGAAAGTTAACTATTGACTTTTGACTTGAAAATTTTCATGGGCCTTTAGGACCGCGAGTGAGTATTTTTAAAA
>CANXYI012146466.1:0-11134 GCA_948208565.1 Hura crepitans | reverse complement strand
ATAAACTTCAAGTTTACATACATAATTAGTATAGTAAGTAAACTTTGGGTTTACGTACTAAATTTTGAGTTAATAAGTAAACTTCGAGTTTATGTATAAAATTTGAGTCAATAAGTAAACTTCGAGTTTACGGACAAAATTTATATCAAAACTTCTGGCTTACATATATTCAGGTTTATTAATATTATTGCCATTTAGTAAACTTTAGGTTTACTAATATTAATGCCCATTCAGTAAACTCTAGATCTACTAATATATTGCCATTTTGTAAACTTCAAGTCTACTAACACTGTTTCTATTCAGTAAACTTTGAGTCTACTAATACTGTTTCCATTTAGTAAACTTCGGGTTTACTATCACTGTTTTAGATTTACTAATATTGATATCAATTAATAAACTTTAGGTTTATTAATATCAATAATACTCAATAACTTTAGATATATTACAATTCATATCATAATAAATTTAAAATCTTTCAAATTATGTTATTTATAAGATACTCATTAGCGTGTATATCTTTTAAAATCAATAATTTTTTTTGTACTCTAATAATATAATTATAACTCTTCTAGAGCTTTCAAATTAATTTTGCACAATATCAAAAAATGATACATACCATAAATATCAATAACAAATTATTTTATATAAAATACTTATATTTAATAGATCCAAAAATATATGCAAATGCAAATATTAATATACAATATTATATTATGTCTATCTTGCACACTACAAAAAAAATATAGATATTAGGTTGTAATATTTTTTGATTATTTATACCAACTTTTGAATTATTTTACAGTTTAGCTTTGCCTACAGCACTATTCATAAGACACTATCATAAAATCTTCTTTAGGGTTTTTAACCATCTAAATGATTTCAGATTGGCTTCAAACTTTGGCCAAAATTCTCTCATAATTAATACTCCTCATTGGTATACTTAGTGCGACTCGGGTTTTGGGAAGCACTATCCACCCCAAAAAGTACTATTCATGAGAGTTAGAATTTTTGGGTCGTTACAAGCAACTCACATAATACTTACACAATGGACATTCTATTCACAACATATGCACTCTTTTTAGGATCATTATCTTTTAGTCCTATGTCATTTTAATGGCTATTGCTTTAGCTTTATTACTCTCACTTTTACTATGTTTCGTTTCATCATAAAATTTTATAGTTCTTTTCATCTATTCACAAACACAACTCAAGTGTCCTTAAAGTAATTCTCACCTGAACAAAACCAATCTCTTCATTTGACTTCTTTTTAACATATTATATCATTTTCAATGTTATTCTTATTTCAACACAATCTGCAAAATTAAACTCACTCGTCTAAATTAATATTCTTATAATATTAGAATCTAATCATTGCTTATCAATTCACAACATCATGCATCACTTTATAGCATCTCATGTTAAATGATTTAACTTACTATCTCATATACATATCTCTATTGTTATCTCATTTTCCTTATATCATTTCAAACATCATATCTAAATTATATATCCACAAGTTCATTATTAGCACTTTGACATGGTACACACACAATTCTTTCATCACAAAGAACCACATTCCAAGTGTAACTCATACTATCTCAACATATTGCTGATAAATCACTAAAAGCAATGTCCCACATCACATATACAAATAGTGATTCTCAATTCAGCTTCACATATGCCAATTTAATTCACATTAATAACACGCACAATGCTAAAATTTACCTATTCTTCCCCTTTTTGATGTCGACACATAGAATAATAATCAACATCACAACATGTATATAAATGTTCACACGTACTTTTCAAAAATATCCTAAAGTCATATTTAAGACTCAATATATGCATGACTCACTTGAACTCACCTTCTTGGTTGATTTCATATATGGAATATGTACCATATGCTCAAATGTTCATAGGAATACATTATAAAAGCTCTCACAAATATGTCAAATTCAATTTACTTAATGTACTTAATGTCATATCTTATTTAGTTTAATCACATTAAATTAAGTACATTGCTCATTAATCAATGTTGTTTAATTTAGTTTAGATCACATCAAGATTAACTTATTACTCATTTTAAGTCTCACACACATGCTTATTTAATCACATTTTAGATAGCTCATAATTTCTCATTTATAATTAATTAAATCAGTTTAATTAGCCCAATGTATACCTCAACTAAACTAGACTAGTTAGTGGGCATCACATATAGTATAGTGGAATCAAACCTTACACGACTATACTTGCCATATTATATATGGTATGAGCTCATAATTTACCCATGGTACCTAAGCGAGGCTTATATAGCCATTACCGTAATATCATAATTACTTCAGAGAGCCACAATTGCTACAAAAAGGCTCATATATAGTACAATGGTTGTTGACCTTATGTGGTTCTACCCACCATATCACACATAAGATGTAGTAATGCTACACAAGACCTTATTAGCATGCTAATCTTTGCCAATGCTATCAATATCCTAGCCATACATAGGAGTAGTTCATTTATTCCCGATTTATCATGAATTTAGTCTCATTCATCTTTACCAAATTAATCATCACATAATAACATAATTTGTTCTTTTTATTTCATCATGTCATATTGCTCTTAGATTTGCCAAGATATCTCATCTCGCATAATTGCACATAACTTCATCACATGTTATACCTCCACATGACATAAGTCATAAACTCATCTCGTTCACATAGTTGGTCACAAATTAGCTTTTCTTAATATGTGGTACTCAATTTAACATTGCTATACCCCATTGTTAGGTATCACAATTTCCTTCTAATAACCCGTCTAAGTGTTATCACACATCTTATTACATACTCATGTTGATAATATTATCATCCTCTTACCACTTGTGTTGTAATAAAAAATCCTAAGTTTGTGAATAGTACTTTTTGGGCTATAAATAGTGCACCTAGGCTGTTTAAGGCTCGAGAAGTATAAAAAAGATGTTCAAAAAATATTATTCATGAATAGTGCACAGCTAAAATATTAGAATTAAATATACTTAATTTGGGGTTAGAATGTCGAAAATAAAATTTGAGTAATGGATAAACAAATAAGATAAAATAACATATAGTAACCAAAGATTAGAAGAAGCTTAATTAACATAATTAATAAAAGATTTGACTAAGTTAAGTAGGATTTGACTTTTTAATGAGAGGTGGAGGAAATAAAGGGATAGATGACACGTGGCCACATCTTGGTCTTACATTTAGGCATATAAAAAAGGTGAGGTGAAAGAGAAAGGTGAATAGTGTCACCTTCTTTTGTGACACCCCTTACTGATCTGAATGCCAAACTTGGATAAGGAATGGCATACAACTATATCACATGACTATATCTCATTTATTCATCATTTGGATAGATTAAAGTCTTTATTCACATACTTGAAATCTTCATGGCAAAAGTGTGGCAACATAACAATTGTTCGGAGACTTAACCCAAATAATAACATATAAAAAATACACTTTTATATTCTCATACTCATCAATCCCCAACATTGGATCCTTCTGATCCTCTCAATAGTCTTAATCAGTCTAGGTATCAATTTGCAAATGCCTTGATTTTAGGCCTATGATGATAACCAGAGATATGCTCAAGCAATAAGGTAAGAAACCTAAAACCCTAGTTTATATGGGCTATCTTAGCACAAGTCTGCTTAGACTTGATTCTATAAGGTCTGCACCAACGAACCAAGGTCCAACCAAGAATAGTAGGCCTATGGTCCATGGTTTACTTGAACAAACTAAAGCTTATGTCCACATGAACTATAATACACTCAGCCTAAAACTAGGCCCAAGGCCCATGAATCACTAGGGTGGACACAAAGCCTAGGTCGACATTGATATAGGAACCAAAATTTACATAGACCTACCGTCAAAAAGCTTTTAAATGTGTGATTTTTTTATTTAGACTCTAACTCCTAATCTTATCAGGATTTTACCTCTTTTGAATGGGAAAGCTATCCACTAAGCCTATAAATACCCCTTCCCAAGGGAGAATTAGAGGGAGGAATTTTGAAAATTCAAAAGCCACTATTTTAGAGTTTAGGCATTGACTTTAAAGTAGAAAATGATCTACTAACCCTTAACTCACACTAAAAAACAATCTTCCTTTCTAAAACTCAACCACTATCTTGTTTAAAGCTAATCACAAGGTAAGATCTAAGGCCTTCATTTGTATTATTCATTCTATTTGTATTATTTTTATAACTGAGGATCTCTCGAGATTAATCGATATTTGAGGTGATTTTATGTAATCCCCACATTGATTATAGGTGTAGGTTAACATTTTATACTATTTTTATTATACTTAATCATTCATTAAAATGATGTAATCATTCTAGAATTGATACCTAAATTGCACGGACTTATCTTAACACATGATAAAGTCCACACAGACTTATTGTTTGGATATATGCATAGTATGAGGTCTATACAGGCCAATGTTTGATAACAATTTTACGTTATCTTCATGCACTTTATTTTGATGTATTTTACTATGATATTGATATGCATTTATGTCTTTATCATTTTGTATAATCATTCTACTTCTTAATGTGCATGTCATTAATATTCTAAAACTAATGTGCAGTCCGTGTGAACTCCCTTTCACAAGGAGCATAGTCTTCATGGATATATGTTTTAAAGATATTTGTTTCATATATGGTTTGCACGGACTCCTTTTCACAAGGAGTGTAGCTCATATGAATATATGTTATATGCATGTATATTTTATTTTTCAATCTGCACAGACTCCCTTTCATGAGGATTATAGTATGTACGAATATGTGTTTTATGCGTGTGTGTTCTAAGTCTCAGTCCGCACAGACTCCCTTTCATGAGGAGTGTAGTTTATATGAACACAGGTTTTAAAATCCAATTCTCATGAATATCATTATTATAAAGCCATGTTTTCCTTTGCATGATTAATTTGACATCCTCTTAGTTATAATCATTATTTGGCCATGTACCATGATCATTCATATTTGTATTACATATGTTGTTATCATCCTATTTGATGTTGTTATTAGGTTCTCATAGACCACTATTTGTGTTACTAATCTCTTTCCTTTAAGTTCTATAAGAATAGTCATTCTTACTGCATTGAAGGTTTGGATGGACATATTAACTATGACATGTTATAGTCCACACAGATGTTAACTAGAAGCCATATTAGGCTTATATGGACTTAGCCATGTAAAAACAGGACTAAATGGTTTATTCTTTATTTGTTTATAGGTAGTTTAATAACTCATTTTACATAAAAAAAGCTTAGCCTCACATCAATGATTTTTCTACACAATTAATATGTATTTTCTTAATAAAATGATTTTAAGTTTTTTTCAATAAAAGTCACACAAAAATGTATTTTAACAAAGGCTAATCTCTTAGAAATAGGAGTTAGGTAATTATTGCCAATTCCTATGGAATTATGGGCAATTATCAGGTTAAAAAATGATTAATCAATAACCTAACTTATGGATGTTTATTTACACTTATGCTTGTTGTACACTTCGAATATTGCAATTTATTCTCTTTATGTGAAAAGGTGACTTGATTGCTTTAATTAAAATGCTTGCTTGTATCATATAGGATTGATAAACATTAGAGTATAAAGGATGGTATATTATTGAGGCATAAGTAAGATCTCATTTTGAATCCTTTTTGGGCAAAAGATTAATGGTTCTAATGTAAAGCCAGGTAGCGATCCCAAACACTAACTGCCTCATCCTTAGTAAAACAATCAAAATTTATAGTGGTGACTTTGCTAGAGACTAAAAATTAAATCCGAAAATGCCCAAATAATATGCCTTCTAATATTCTAACTTTTATCAATCCCATATATTTCATTCTATATAAACTATGTCCCTTTTTACCTTAGATGGTGTTATGAACCATGAACCCATTTTTCATTCAAGAATGGGAGATTTCTAGCATATCCATCACTCACAAGCCTTGAGCCTTTAAGTACATGAAATGGTGAACTTACTAGTCACTATTATCCTTGATTAGAAAGACCTATTAGGAGGGACTCCCACTTGTGGAAACCATAAAGCCTTCTTGGATTAAACCATAAAGCCCATATAGTTAACTTAGCAACTTCCCCTAGGTTGGATTACCCTAAGAGTTTATAATTACATTATGATTACTATGTTAACCTTTTATATTTAATCTTATTTGATGTAGGGCTAAGCCCATTATGCCTTATATCTAGAATGGGCCCAGCCTAATTTCACCTTAAATAAGATTTAAATGTTATAAGCCATTATTTTTGCATTCACTTTAAATATAAGAGGTTATTGGGCTTAATTAGACCTATAATCCTATGCATCCCTAAATGATGCATAGGTAAACCCGCTTAGGAAGAATTGCTAAGACTATGTGTGTGGAAGTAATAAAGTTGGAAGGCTTATTGCCTGTGTTTGTCCTCACATGTATCCGCTTTTTTTAGTGTTTACATACACATGCATAACCTTATAATGACATAAACTTCTTGCTTGGTAAATATACTTTGTAGTGTACTTATCCTTACCTAAGCTTTTTCTATTCCATACACCTATGTAATAATTTGGTACACATGCATTAATACACTTCACATTAGCATATAACACACTAACCATGCCTCAAAGGTTGCCATCTTGTGAAAATTCATGCATCTTGTAACCTCACTCATGAATTAACTATCCATACCATGCATCCACATGTATGCACGCATCATATTTATTCTTGAAACATCATTCATACATAAAACATGAAGCACACATATCATGCATTAATAAAAATTATTAGGCATCTTTACAAATCATGCATAACATGGGTATCATAGAAGTCATATTCATATGTTGCATAAGCATAATATTACCCTATGACTTCACTTTTTCATGCATACAGCTTAGGCTTAGTCATGCATCATTAATCCACACAAGCATCTAGGTAACACCCTAGGTCGCATACATTGTAAACATACTTCATATAGGTTTAGGTACATCTTGTGCTAGCACATGTTATTTCTTAGAATTGTCCTCATATTAAGATTTTCTAACTTCACCCATATATTAGCTATCCATATAGGTATACATAACATAGACATTATGCATAACATCAAAGGAATAAGAACCTCATATACATATCTTACATTCTCATAGCTTTATGCATATATCTTTACATATGTCCTCATAGAACCATGTAAACATCTTTACAAGCATCTTTTTCATATGCCTAAATCCCGCATAGATCCTTATATATATCTTCATGTATATCAAATACATCTAAAATCATTCATGCACCCTTACATGTATCTTTATCATATATACTTGTAATCATGTGTATCCTTATATGTATCATGTGTATCCTTATATGTATCTCCATTAATACATTTTTGTACACATGTACCTTTATCTTGTATAAAGAACCCTATAAGTGCACTAATAAGTGTTACATATAGTGTATGTTCTCTTGACATGCTTGGCATTTTAGGTCTAGTCCCTAACCATTATGAGCATACATCATTTGTCATATAACATGCATTCATCCTTAAAAACCTCACCCATCCATGCATAACAAACATACACATCCAAGCATTATAATACTTAAGCCATGCATTATAATCTATGCACTTTGTAGAAATAGTTTGCATCATTCTCACGAAGTTACATCTACTCACACCCCATATTAGATATAATTATTCATACATTGTCACCCTGCATAGACATGTTATATAAGCCGTCATTCATGTATCAACCAAACACATGTATGCTATGCTATTTCCATAAGTTATACATGCATAAGCATGTATCTTACATCATGAACCATCTTACTAGGCTTAATCATGTATCATCCATCCATTCATACATTACCATGCACCCTATATTACCTTAACAAAAATAACAAGCAAACCTCACCCATATACCCATTATAGATGCCTTACCTTTTGGCCTATGATGATCACTAGAGGCAAGCTCTTATGCAATGGTATAAGCCTTTTAGGAAGCTAGTCTGTATGGACCTATTTTAAATAGGGTCCATACGACACACTCTACCTAGGTCCGTACTAGCCAATAAGCTCTACCAAGCCTAAGGCCCATGGTCTACCCAGATAAGTCCAAGTTCACATCCATATAGACTAACTCAAACCTAGCCCAAGACCTAACCCAAAGCCCATAGATTGGTGAGAAAGCATACCACCTAGGTCCTATGGATGAAGACGTATTAGTCCATACGAACTTGCCAATGTAAAATCTTTTAGAAGTGGGATCTTCCTATTTGGACTATAATTCCTAATCCTATTAGGATTCTACTTCTTTTGGATGGGAGATTCTTAACCCTAATCCTACAAATACCTTTTTTAGGTATGAATAGAAAGAGAGGCTAAGAGGTAAATTCATAGCAGCCAAATATCCATCCATGAGTCTAGGAGAGGATTGTACTAGGATACAATCTACTAGTCCTATTGGCCACATTTAAAACAATTTTTTCTATACTTTTACAATTTATGCTATTGCTTGAGAGCTCATTCACAAGGTAATATCTGAGGCCTCTTACTATATATATTTTTATTGCTTTCATAGACCCATGATCTCTAAGGATTAATCACAAGTGAGGTGGTTCCATGTAATCCCCACTTTGATCATAGAAGTAAGTCATAGTTTTAAGTTGTTTTATATTATATAATTAACTTCAATTACATCATATCCATTCTATTATTTTCATATTAATTGCATGAACTTATCTCTAGGCATGATAACATACATGTAGACTTACTTTCTTGATATGTGCATAATATGTCATTCGCAAGAACTTATGTTCGATAATAGTGTCTTATTTGTCTTATGTATCATGCTTTAATATGTCCTATTTGCCATATTGACATAATTCTATGATGTTAACATATTGTATAATTATCCCATTCTCTAAAATGCATATTATCGACGTACACAAAACTATTGTAGAGTCTACACAAACTCTCTCTCATGAGGAGCATCTCATTCTTGTTTATTCTATCTATAGTCTGCATAGATCCCCTTTTATGAGGAATGTAGTCCATGTAGACATTTACTTTGAACTCTAGTTTCACATGTATTTGTATTTTCCATCCTTTTTATGAATATATATGAATCCTTTATCTGGTAACATTAACTTTTTGTCCTTTTAGTTATCTATAAGTTACCTTTCTCACTAGAAGAGGTTCAATAGACATAAGAACTATTACAAGTGGTAGTCTATACAGATACTAGCTAGAGCTAAATAGAGTCTGCATAGACCTATCAACATATAAATAGGACCAAGTAAGTGCTTTACTTTATTTCTTTTCGATTTTGTACTTATTGTATCTTTTAGTTTATTTTAGGTTATAATAATTAGTTAAACAACTTATTTTACATGTCAATTGCCTAACTTTCACATCAAATGATTTTCTAATTAATTAATCAGTGTTTTCATAATAAAATGGGTTTGAGTTTTCCTAATCAAATGTCTTATTAAAAATGTATTTTAAAAGGCCAATCTCCTAGAGATGGGAGTTGGGCAGTTACTGCTAATTCCTATAGAATTATAGGTAATTGTCAAGTCACACCACAAATCAATGACCCAATTTTTGGATGTATAAATGTATCAATATGCTTGTTGTATGCTTGAAATACACCAATCTATTCTTATACATGTAAAGGTGATATGGATGCTTAAATATAATCCATGCTTGCTTGATACGGGACTGATAAACATTACAATATAAAATGAAGGGCATATTATTGAGGCATAAATAAGATCTGAGTTCCAAATCTTTCTAGTACCGAAAATCATATGTCCTAATATAAAGGCCAGGTGGTGACTCCATTAACCACGCTCATCCTCGATAAAATACATAATATCTATAGTGGTAACTCCACTGGGGACTGAAAATCTCAATTTGAAAGTGGCCAAATAATATATAGTCTAAATATTCTAATTTTTATTAGTCTCATGCATTTCACTCTTTTATATACTATGTCCTTATTACCTTAGATGGTGTTGTGAACCATAACTCCATTTTTTATTCAAGAATAGGGAATTGCTAACATATCCATCACTCACAAGCCTTGTGCCTTCAGGTATATGAAAAGTTCAACTAATTAATCGCTATTATCCATGATTAGAAAGAATTGTTAGGAGGGACCTCTGTTTATGGTAGCCTTAAGTCTTTTGACTAAATCGTAAGCCCATATATTCAAGCTTAGTAACTTCCTCTAGGTTAGATGACCCTAAGTGTTTGTGATTGTATTATGGTTACTATGTGGGCCTATTATATTTAACCTCATTTGGAGTGGGGGTAAGCCCATTGTGCCTTTTATCTGGAATGGGCCTAATCTAATTTCACTTCGAATAAGATTTAAATATCATAGGCTATTATATTCATATGTGTTTTAAATATTAGAGGTCATTAGGCTTAATACAGCCCATAAGCAAACCTATGCATCCCCCAATGACCCTTAGGCAATCCCACCTAAGAAAGAATTGACTCGACCACATTTGCGGGTGGAATAAGGTTGGAAGGTTTCTTACATTTGTTTGTCCCTATTTCACTATAAACATACATTGCATATCAAGCATCATCTATATCTTGCATTGTTAATATTATATATACATCATCTTTAACCCTTTGTTTTAATAATCACATTGATCCTTTATTTACTACTCAATGGAAACGGATAGGCAAGTGCCTTAACTAAACTAGCAAAGCACTACTAATTCAATCGAAGTGAGGAACTATGTCGACTAATGAGTACATGACCAAAGCCATATTCATAGAGGCAATAAATGAGATAGAGAAGAGGATATTGGCAATAGTAACGAGTGCCATGTCCTATATCCATAGCCAAAAGGAAGTAGGTCAATCTTCAGCTACTCATAAGGGAAAAAAAGTAGTAGATGGAAGAGATGACCAATTTTTTTTTTATTACAAAGTTTTATAGGTCACCAAGTTATTCCATAAGGTTCCCCTCCCAAGGCAGTTGAGGATAAATAGTTAAAAAAGCTTAATAAAAAGATAAAAGCCATGACTAAGCTAGTTATAGAGGGTAAAGACATTAACTTTAATGATATCAACTTAAGGCCTAATTGAGTGATGCCCCATA
>CANXYI012146307.1:0-14618 GCA_948208565.1 Hura crepitans | reverse complement strand
GCGCCCCCCCAAATACAGACCTACGATACGAGAAAGCAAATAAAAAAAAAAAAAGAAAATGCGGGGGAAAACAACTGACTGAGAAGGTGAAGGCAAGAAAAGAGAGCAATAATGAATGAGATGTTATATGGAGAATGTTGTTGGCTATGGCATCACGGTAGTGACAATAGTGGCAATAGTCCATTAGTGTGGGCAAAAGAAGAAGGAAATGAAAGAGAAAGGGGTTGGTGCTAGAAGATATTACCAACAGTAGAGGGAAGTTACCACTATACATTAGTGGCATTGGACAATGGCAACATCATTAATGGTAGTAGCTAATTAGCAATTACAAGAATTTTTCTTCTCCTTTCTTTTGAATTTGATTTAAAATTGATATGGAGGAGTTAATCTTAGGTTATTTGTTGAAAAGCATAATAGGAGTAGACCAAAATTGAATAATTATAACGAGAATATGCTTTCATTATGGCTATCGAATAGAATAGAATATAAAAATTTTGATTTTAGTCAAATTAAAAGTACTATTTCCAATTTTTTATTCAATTAAAATCTTAGAGTTTGTATGTTTTAAAATGTGAATGAAAAAGTGCACGAGTTAAAATGGGTTTCTATGTTAATTAAAAAGGAATTCGATGAAGTTAGGCCTAAATTTTTTGTTTACTACTTTGGATGATTCTTAATAGGTGGCTTTTTCTTTTTTCTTTTGATTTTGCATATGATTCAAAGCAATTAAGGATTGAAATGAGGGGAGGACAGTAGCAAATGTTAGTAATTTAGTTTGGACAAGTTTGGACAAAGTTGGACTAAAAGGGAGGAATTAGGAAGTATGTGTACTTTATGGAATATACATTATGTATGTTAGATATCTAAACATAAAGTGTGAATATAAATGATAGATAAGTATGAATTATGTGTCTAATATATGTCTGAGTTATAATTTATATGGTAAAGATATTAGTCAAAGTGAATTGAGGTAGTGAAAAGGAAATTTTAAAATATATATCTACATAGTATTAATTACGTAATGCATGCATACTTTAAGCAATATTAGAATAAAATGAGAAAATAAACTATAGGTATCAAACATTGAAAATATGGTTACGCATGCCAGAGGGAAAAAAGGGTAGTGTAAGGTAAGTGGATTCATCGCATTATATATATGTGTGTTGGTAAACTCTTAACATTCAAAGTGTGTGAGTTTATGCTTGAGTAGTTAAAATTTCCATATAGAGGTATGTAGAAGCTGAATTTAATGGTATATAATAACTAATTAGATAATTAAAAATAAATTTAAGAAGAGTTGGAATCGAAATAGTGTGAGTGGGATTATAATCTATGCTTGGGCAAATGGTTAGATATGTGTGTAATGAGGTATGATGTTTATATGTGCTTATTTAAAGTATGTTCATGTGTAATGGAATAAGTTGTTGAATATATTGGTGTCATGTATATTCATGTGTAAGTTAATAATGTGGTGGCATTAGTATTAATAGAAATGTTAAAAAGGTAATTACTATAACATATAAGATAACACAGTATGAGCGTGTTCAAGTAAACTTAAAAGATTAAAAAGAATGTTAAAGTAAAAGAGTTTAAGTATGATGCCTAAGCATGGTTAACTAGGTAGGTTGAGCTTGACTTAGCTTGATAAAGTTATAATTATATGTGTAAATAAAATTAGAGATATGATTTGAATAAATGAATGACCAAGTTGTAAAATTAAAGTAGAAGAGAGATTTATCTAGACTAATTATAAGCTATTAAGAATATAGTCTAAAGTATTTGTAGGTGTAGTAGTTCATGTTATGTCATTTATGTGGATGATTTGAAATCAATATGATGCTAAGGGTAATGGAAATGAAATTGCATGTTGGTGAAATATGTGCCTTGAAGTAGAATTAAGTGTATGTATGTGATGGTATAAATGCATTATTCATATATAGTTAAATCATACTTATGTATAGAAATTAGAAGAAGTAAGTTTATTGACTCGACTTAGATGGTTGTAAATGCTAAGGTGTGTAAGTTAAGATATATTGCTTAGTCATGATGAGATAAGTAAGAGTATATGCATAATATGAATAAGCTATCTTATGAGTGTTATGTTATAGGTGTTGACTGGTAATTGGAACTCTTATGTGAAGGTGAGATGTATATACACCTATTAATATGGGATGTCCAATGAACATAATATACTTAAACACATGTTTAATGAGCAAATGGAATTGAAAAGTGTTATACTAGTACTAACTGTAATGAGGTTAAAGAGATCACTATAAGAGAGAGACTAAGCCAGTGTCTAAGAAAAATAAAAGTAAAGTATGTAAAGTTACATATGTGTTAAGAAGGGATGAGATGATTATGATATGATACACTCAAAAGGGGATGTTCATAATGATTTTCACTTATAATGATATATGAGAAAAGATTTCATATGGCCTCATGTTTACCCCTGATTGATTATGATAAATGCAATGGTAACTAATTATCATAGGATTATAATTTAAAAATTTACATAATTAATGTCACTAATGTGAAATTGAATAATGCATAGAATAAGAGCCTATACGAGTTTGACAGTGCATTGGATAACATAATAGTTGCTAGGGCACTTTGGTGCTTAATTACAAACCTATAGGTCAATGTATATCTTCGAATTATTGTCAGACCTCTATGGTCACCGTAGACCTTTGGGTCACTATATTTGCCATCGGGCTACACCTTTAGGTTATTGTCAGAACTTTATGGTCACTATTTATAGATTGATGTTATGTTTTCATATGATTTCTTTCATGCGGGTGCAGCCGTCGAGAGGTCTAACAAAACCACTACACATATCTTATGTTGGTGCAGTCATCGAGAGGTTCAATAGAGCCACTGCACATGTTGGTGCAGTAGCTAAAAGCCCTAAATGAAGGCCCTTGTCTAATTAGTGAGTCTCTATCTATCAAGTATAGGCCATTTAAACAAATAGTATAATAAAATTTAAAAAAAGTAAAAGGCTAATAGATAAATGAAAAGGCTATTATTAGAGTTTAAACTAACTACTTAAAAGACTCTAGAATATAATGACCAATACTTAAGAAACTTAATAATTTCACATGGACATAGTAAGATTGATTACTATAACAATGTAACACATTTGTTGATCTTAAGTAGCACCCAAGTGAGATTATTTAAGTAATAGTGTAAAAATCAAGAATCATAAGCTATATAGGCATGTATTGATATAATGATAGTTTACTTGTACTAAATTATCGGTATAAGTATAAGGAAGAAACTCGTAACTATAGTTACAAATGTTGAAACTTTAATATGAATGAAGTTGAGTACAATGATAGGTGTCATAAACATGCACATAGGTGGAAATACATGAAACTAGATAGAATATAAATTTAATGCAAAATTAGTTAATAAATCACTATCGTAACTACATTTTTCTACACGACAAGATAAATAAGTTTTTCCCAAGTGTTGAGTCATGCTAATGTAACTATGTGTCTTAATGATAGACTTTATGGTTATGGTGTATGCTTGTATATGCATAATATGACTGAATTGCATAGTTTATTCTTTTGTGAGCTACATTTGATGCTATATGCCTATGTATAATGATGATAAGAATTAAATAACCCATTAACTTAATCTACATGATAAGATGATATAGCATATGGTTTGATTAAAATGATTGAGTAGTTGTTTGAGTATATAAGCAATTATATGCATACATGAGCAAATACATACGCTTGTACTGAATATATATAAAAATTTACTTAATGAAATGTGTTATACGCATATAAGGTAATACTCCATGTAAATATTAAATGAATAGTACTAATTGCATAAGTTGGGTTTCTATTTTTAATGAATATATATATATATACATATATATGTGTGTGTGTGTGTATTTTGTGTATATTCCATCGAGTACACAACTAAGCATTATCGCTCAGCGTACTCGCTTTTATTGGTGCATAGACAATAGACCATTAACAAAGGGAAAAACAATTGCAAGTGAGGAAGTATAGAATGAAGGTTATATATTAATATCACTTCCACATTTGGCAATAGTGTGGCTAGTAAAAAGGCACTCATGGAGCTAATAATAAGTGAGCTTGACCATATTTATGTAAAGTCTTATGATATGCAAAATATTTGTATGTCAAAAGTAGTTATAATTATATGAGGAAAGAAACCTTTGAGCATAGTTATGTGATTATATAGAATTATCTTATTTTGAGATATTTATAGATCAATAGGATCTTGTGGGATGTGATGATGTTGGCTAGACTATAGAAGTGTATTTTTCAATAAGTTAAAAAATTTTTGTTTTGACTCTAGACAGTCGTTATGCTGCTAGATTTTTGTTAAAATGCCTTAAATTAAGTATACGAGCATAACAGGGTAGTCATATGTATAATTAACTATCAACAAGCCATTTATTTTAAAAGGGACTTTAAAATAATGATAAATCTAAAATAAGGTGATTTTATGGGCATAGGTTAGATCGGATCATATGCCATCCCCTAACCAGACTTAGCAACTAAGTCGGTAAAGGGGTGTCACAAAACTAGGTTTGTTCATACATTTTGATCATTTAGTTTTCATATGCTTTTAATGTAGAGTTTTAATCAAATTAAACATGTAATTTAATTATTTAATCTTATTAAATCACTAAATTACATCACTTCATTTCTAAGAGTTCTAATCACATTAGATTCTAAATCAAATTAAACATTGAAAGCATATCATTTAGCATCTAATTCTAAATTAGAAGAAAAATCTGAATTTGAATTGCCTTGCTCACTTATCCTAATCCATTTGGATAATAATAATCCATATTATATCAGAATAAAACCTAATCCTTATCTTTAATTTAAAGTTCTAATCTAATTAGAAATTCAAATTAAAATAGGATTAGAATCTTAATTCTATTAAGAATCATATTCCATTTAGAGTTTGGATTTACATGACAAAAATCATCGTATCTAAATTTAATTTATCAACTTTTGAGATGATAATTATCATAAATTTCTAGAAAAAAATTCAATCAAATTGAATTTTTATTTTAATTAAAAATCTTTAAGCAGTAGTTCACTAGGTATTGAGTTCTAAGTGAACTGTAAAACTATTTGCAACTTCAACCCTAAAACTAAGCATAAAAAGTTTGGATTAATTTTAGTGGCCATTGGCCCCTTTTTAGACCTATAATAATGACCTTTTCCAATTTAAAGCACCCTTTGAGAAAAGAACCCATGGAAAAATGAACTAACAAAAATTACCATTACAAAATGTAAAATTGTACACAATCTTAACTCTTAAGCAAGTTTATAAAACTCATTCATGTACAAATGATTTTTACCAATTAAAAAATTTTAATTAACATTACAAATATCTCATTTTCATGAAAAATTAGTTATGAAATTTTTGGAAAACAAATGACATAACAATTATGCCCTTTCGATTTTTTAACTCTTAAAAATCTAAATTCATGTCTCACTTATTTTACCAAATTAATTAATTTAACTTCTATGAAACATATGACTAGAATTAAAATCCATATTTTAATTCATCATAGATTAGATTAAACCACAAATATTGTAATTAAACTATAAAACATGAAAACACAAATAAGGCACATTCTTCTATGTGTAAAAACTATTTATACACGTAGAACAAAAATTTTCTTGTTAAAACTAAATTAGTCCAATTAAAAATCAAGATATCTAATTTTAATATCATTCCTAATAAATTTTAATTATATTAATAAGATCGATTACAAAATTAAAGTCAAGAGTTGCCATTGAACCAATAAATCATAAAGTCATATTTTATGTCCAAATCAAGCATAAAAAAATTTTCAATCATTTTGAATTACTCGAGAATCGGGTTTTGATAACAATGTTGGATTCCCATAAGTCAAGACAATGGAAAATTAAAATTTTTGTGCAAAACAAGCAATGATAACACAATTTTTTTTAATTCATAATACATTATATTAAACCACATGTATTGTAATTAAATCATAAAGCATGAAATAGGAACAAGGCACATTCTTCTATGCACAAAAACTATTTATGCATATAGAAGAAAAATTTTCTTCTTAAAATTAATTTAGTCTAGTTAAAAATCAAAACATCAGATTTTAATATCATTTCTAATCAATTTTAATGATATTAATAAGATTCAATCACAAAATTAAAGTGATGAGACACCATTAAACCAATAAATCATAAAATCATATTTTATGTCTAAATAAAGGATAAATGAAATTTTCAACCATTTTAAATTACTCAAGAACTAGGCTCTGAAAATAATGTTGGATTCCCACGAGTCAAGGTGATAAAAAATTAAAATTTTTGTGCAAAAATAAGCAATGATAATAAAAATCCATGTAACACCTCATACCAAATCCGTTGCTAAATCAATTAAGAGACGTCACTTACCAAAGGTCACCTATCTTTATGTTACTCCACCATACCAACATTTAGCTCCATACAAAACAATGTTTACAGATCATGAGTGAACAAAAATCTAGCAGCCGTGAAAAAACAAAAATTTCATACCTGCAAGAGAACACTTTTACAACCATTCTCAAATGCCACCACAACAACTAGATCCTTCTAATCCTCTAAATATCCTTAATAGTATCAATATCACATCAACATCACAATAAATAAACACCCAGCATCATATTAATCAATATATCATTATAAATAAATAAGCATACATAAATCATACAACTCATAACCTGATCCACCAAACATCTAGGTGATGGTATTAGAAAATATTAAAAAGAATATGCATACTGTGTACCAAACCCATTCATGTACATGAGTGCCACTAGTATAATTTATGTCCATATAAGCACTATATGCCATTCATCATGAAAGTCTTATGCTACACTTATGCCGGTAGTTGTACTTTTAGCTGCTGTCTAATACCTGCACATCAAAAATACCAACACACGGAGTATACACTCAACGGTGAGTTTAATTAAGCATACATTACATCATGCACATATCACACAAGTATGAAAAGTTTTTCCTTCATACATTAACATCATATTCTTCTTATTAGATTTGTTTCGCTATCCATTTGGCTCATATTATTGCATGACTCAAGTCATTATGATAATTATAATCTAACAACAATTTAGATTTAACTTACTACCTTACCCATTTAATTCTAGATTTTACTATAATATATCTTAACATTACCTTTATACTAGTTATAAATACTATAATACTGTGATTATTCACACTTATCTTATTATCTTTACTTCACACAAGTCATTAGATTCATTATACCATTATTTTAATTATTTTTCAACAAATTAATTAGATGATTAAATTTATTTACTTACCATTATTTGGCTCCTAGATATATCTCTTCCCATTTTCAGAATGTTGGTTTCATTACATCACTTATCTTTTCCTTAGGCCTATACTCAAGAGACAATTGTTTACCACTGGATAATAGAATCTATCTCATACAACGGCCCATAGTATGGAACTCGGCTTCTGTACACACCATCTACCCAATAGCAAAGATCAATTCAAAGAATATCCTAATACTGAATGGTAGGGGTCAGCTCGTGTGGAACTCTCAACAAACGGGATAGTAGGAATCAGCCCCTATAGACCTCCTAATAGCTTGAAGAAGGGGATAATTAGGAATAGCCTTGAAAGACCCCCCCCCCCTAATATCTAAAAGTGTGTAGGGGTCTCATTAGAGCCTCGATTGTTGCACCTGCCATACAATAGGCAATGGTCTATAGGGGCCAAAGCCTCTAGTAACTATTAACTCCCTAGTTAATCGGTCAACCTATCTAGTAAGTGGTCTAATTAATATTGGCCATTATTCCACATTTCTTCTTTCACTAGTCGTGTTCAATTCCTTTACTACTTTTAATTTGTTTATCACTATTCTGCAAATCTTCCCTCAAGTTTTATTATAAGTTATTATCATGTTATTACATTCTCTTTATACTTATTTCCTTTTTATTGACTATCTCATCCCTTACATGTTCACATGAACTCATATACTATAATGATATATTATTAATGCACATAATATCAATGACTCATATCTCAATTGGTTATACTAGTTCTTAATTATCATTATTAGGTGACAACACTTCTAAACTATCTTGTTTTATTGTTTCTTCAAGCACCTTTATTCATTATTTCTTTATAATATATTCTACTAATTTACATGGTCTTAGATTTTAATAATTTAAAGTATAGTAAATTGTCCACTTAACTTGTAACACCCTCTACCCAATTTTTGAAGGAACTCAATAGGAGATGTTACTTCTCGTAGGTCACCCACCCTTGTTCTACCCTAGCTGGCATTCATTTAACATTGATAGTCTTATCTATCTTAGTGTTGTGTTATCCTTATTTCTATATTCTTATATTATGTTACTCTTGTAATATTTATAAATGACTGCTAAAACCATTTATTAGATAGAAAGAAAATTTGTAGAAATTTAGGCATTATAACGACTACCTAAGTGAAAAACCAAAAATTTTAAACATGTTAAAACACTTCTACATTCATCATCCATAGTATCACAACTCCTAAACTCATTTGGTCCTCCAACCAATTAGTCAATCTTAACACATAATCATATAGCACATGGTCTTAGACCCATCAATCATTTGGGCATGCAATATTACATATACACATCCATGCACAAACTAGGTACAAGCATCTATCAAGTAGTTCGATTTAACATTTAAAGGCTGCAGTATTCTAAATGTACATTTAATTGCATCCATATCATGGACTTGACCCCCACTATGCATGAATGCCTACCATTACACCTACCCTTAAAAAGATAGAAATATGCCCCTAAAAGGCTGATCAGCTACACAACACACTTCAAGGTTGAACCATTTCTACTAGCTACGACCTACGCATTGGAACAGCAACAAGCTAAGTATAAACTTATAATTTAATGTAATAAACATATGCCATACACATAGTTATCTAATAGTCACACACCAGACCAATCATATGAATATAGATTAAGTTATATGTAATTCTATTATGTATTAGTCAGTCTTATTACATCGTGATCAGCGTGTCTTGTGGTCTAATTAAATTTGTTGAATTATATCTAGTACTTTTAATCATGATAGGTATATCATAAATTCATTACAATCATTATCATTTGTATTTATTCAATTATTCTATTTTTGGCCTATACTAGAAAGATTATACTTACAAACACTGGATAATAAGATCTAGATTGTGTAGTGGCCCATATTTTAGACCTTGATAGATATACCTACCTAAATCCATCTGATAGCAGGGATTAGTTCATAAGAACCTCCTAAATCAGAGTGGCAGGGATCAGTCCATGTGGACTTCTTAAAAAGAATAAGAATAGCAGGGATCAGACTTATAGGACCTCTCAAATCCATTAATAGAATGGGTAAGTAGTGATCAACCCATATACACCTCCCAATACTCGAGTGTGCAAGGTTCACTAATAGAACCTCGGCAGTTGCACTTGCCATCTCAATCATTAGGCAATAGCCCAAGAGGACCAAACCCTTAGTAGCTACTAACTCCCTAGTTAACTGGTTAATCCATTTAGTGGGTGTCTAACTGATGTGGGCCAAATCTTTGTTATTGATTTATTAACATATTTATTGGTCATTTATCAATACTTTTAATATCACCATAATTCTCACACTTATGTGTGCACTTGCACTTAAACACATTCCCCAGTTACGAGTCACTTTACAAGCCAAACACTATTCATTTGGTCATTTTCATAACTTTTATTCTCATGTCATTATTATCAAACTATTCATTCCAATTTCATTAATATTTTACATAATTACCACCACAACTTCCATACTTCAATGTCACTATCAATGCTATTACTTATCATTATATTTACTTGCATTCTTCCATCTAATTTATTTACGTACATCTATCTATATCATGCCATATTCTCATACCATAAATGGCCACTTTCACACATTACCACATTTTAGCCCATACAATGCATATTTGCCATCCTTTATTTTCTTTACCAATTCTTCCATTATAAACACACTTTATGGTTACCTTCTAATTACCATGTCATTACTTATCACACACATAAGCACACTTCCTATTGCCAGCATACACCATTCGGCCACACCATGAGCATATGCATACACATGGTTTTCTTCCATATTAATCATGCACATAAGCTTCTCATTTTCATGCTAACATAATCATATACCTATTTCACATCAAACATGGACACATACATACAAACTCACACTTCCATACACACTCACATACACATACTCATACACACACATTATGACACACATAGATTACATTAAATTCACATACCTAGGGTGTGAAAACACCATTTCTCACCACTTTACTCTTTTGAATAGCCTTCCTCATCAATTCTTTGTCCTTGACCTAACACATACACAATTAGTGCTTAGAAAAATTCCCAAAAATGCTCCACAACTCTAAATTGAACTCTAATTACATGTTTATTCTTACAACACTTAAAGCTACATAAAATAAAAATAAAAATTAGGATTAAGAGCCTTACACTCAAAATTGTCACTATTCCTTTGCTTATATCCCACTTTCTGGCCTCTTTTTCTCAATTTTGTCACTTGAAGAGGCTTTAAGAGACTGTGAAGGTGAAAAACCATATAAAAATTATAGGGTTTAGGTGTGTGAGGAGAAAGAAATAAAGAAACATAGAGGAGAGGACTTGTATGGAAGGTGGCATTAGCTTTTGGAGGAGGTAAGGGAAGATGATGGTTTTTGGCATATGTGGCACTCCTACATGTGGTAGCCTTTTTATATTGAGTGGTTGGATGGTTTGAATCATGCCATATGGTGATCTAATGGCCCATTTTAACCCAATTTCAAAATAACTTCTCTAGACCTCCAAATATCATAATTTTTATGCCAAAAATACTTTATAATGCCCATTAAAGGCCTTATAAAATCTCGGGGTCAAAACTCCCTTAGGAGTTATAGTATTCACTCATGTAATCTAAAAATTCCAAATAAATATCAAACAACCTCAGAAAATTAAAATTACTTCAATAGTAGACTTATTAGAATTTTTGAGCTTCAAGGTATACTTTTTTTAGGTTTATCTAGGCACATCCCAGAGCTATCCTGACATGAACTCAACTAAGGTCACTATTCACTAGTTCTTGGTCTAAAAAGATTTATCGATTTTGCAAAAAATTTTAATTATTTCATTTTCATTATTTTCTATCCGTTAATATTTTATGACTAGTACTTCCCTTTTTAGCTATCACAGAGTGCCCTGACTTCTCGAGAGACGTTATTCATGCCTCGAAGGTACTATTCATGAGACTGAGTTTTATGTGGGTTACATAACTTATCACTTTACCTCTTCCCATATGACCATTATCAAATTTTAGTTTCTTAGTCAGAGTAAACTTATTACACCAAGTCAAAATTGTTAGAGTATACATTATATTTAAATACAGGTTCATTTATTCACATCAGTAATATAGGCTTATTCCCTATTATACCAATTTACCTCTATTTGCTTCCCTCTCATCAATTAATTACCCTTACCATACACATATGAGTCAACTTATACCTTTATTTCCTTACATCATATTTACATACACATAGTACCATAGTATTAATCATTTGACCATTACACTTACAGTAAGTATATACTTAATATTCCTTATCTATTTCTCCTTATTTTCATATTTATAGCTAACTAGTTAATTCTGTTTTATATCAAACATAGTTAGTTCACATACCAATACATGTTTACCTTAAGCTTACCTTTTGGCCATCATATACTAATACACACAAACTTAACTTCTCATTGGTTCTACACTCCCATTATAATTATCACCTAACTACCATCTTACATTATGCCACACACATTTAATTATAGTTACACATATATAAGCCCCTTCTTGTATACCTTTTAGCCATAATGTAGAAACATACTATAGATATTATGTATTTTACTGAGGACAAGAGTGGTTAATAGAGTTACCACCTGGCTTCTACACTAGAACCTCTGATCTTCTGTACTAAAAAGGTTTAGAATTTAGATCTTGTTTATGCCTTTATAATATGCCATCTGTTTTATATTGTAACATTTATTAGACTCATATCAAGTAAGCATGCATTAGATTTAATCATCCATATCACCTTTTCACATAAGGAAAGTGAATTAGGGTATCTAAAGCATATAACAAGCAAAAAATATATATACCCAAAAATTGAGCCATTCATTAGTTGTAGTGTGGCTTGACAACTACCCATATTTCCCTAAGAATTGGTGATAATTATCTAACTCCCATCTCTAAGAGATTGGCCTTTATTGAAATACATTTTTCATCGTGACTTTTGATTAATGAAAGCTCAAACCCATTTTTTATTAGGAAAACACCAACTAATTAAGTAAAAAATTGTTTTAGTCTGAGGTTTAAGTTTTGATGTGTAAAATAAGTTGTTTGCTACCTGTTACAACCCATAAACAAGCAACATAATAGAAAAAGTACAAAATCAAAAGAAAATGGTCTACAGTATTAAACTGGTCCCCCTTATGCATCATTAGGTCCGCGTGGATTCTATGAGGCTTCAACACAAGTCCATGAGGACTACGCCTTTATAGGAAGCTAGGTCTATCTGGACTTTTAGCTTTGGATTGAATGTACACTTGTGTCCATCTCAAAGAAATAGGTCAGAATCGACAACCAATGGTTTATAGGGGCCTCAAATAATAACCTCCTTAAAAAATATAAACATGAATAAATTGTGATTCATGTTACGAGGCATCAAATAATATAAAGAATACTATTCATAAATGGCACATTAATAGATAAATAAGTAAGTTTAAATTCAAAAGCTAAATCCGCATAGATTACATTCCTCATAAGAGGGAGTCCGCGGGGATGATAAGCAGTGGTAGATATATAGAGAACAAAACATTCATGTAGACCATGTTCCTAATGAGAGGGGGTTTGTGTGAATTACATGCCATTAATGATACATATAAGTCCTATACGTTTGTATAAGCTACATTCTTTATGAGAGGGAGTCTGTATAGATTACATGCTAATCCTAAACATTTTCAGTGTTAACATGTCATTCATAGGTCATATCATAGTCCATGTGCATAAACATGGTAAGTAACTAATAAGGTTTAATGAAGTGATCAAAACAGTGCTTAAAGAGAGTTCTGCATAGACTACATTCCTCATGAGAGGGAGTTCATAAGGATTACATGTCAATTCCAAATGTTCCTAATATTCAAGTATTATTCATAGGAGACACCAACATGTGTGAATACATACGTAGCATAGGATGACAAGATTCACAAAAGACAACTAAAATATTACAAGAATAAAGTTCGTGTGGATCGATGCATATTCACAACATAGTCTATGAGCTAATTATCAAAAAGGCAAAACAATTATAACATGCTTAAAGTTGATCTACACATGATGAAATAGTTTATAAAGGTGGCCTACGCCTATGACCAATATGGGGATCATTGAGGATTATCTCATTAATAGCCAATCATGGGAGATCATAGGCCTAAAAAAGTAGAAAATAAATGCACTGATATATAGAAAAGGGCCTCAGATCTTACCTTTTGATTATGCTTTTAAGCAATGGCAAAAGGTTAAAGTTTAGAAGAAAATAATTTTGAGTAAATGGCTAAAAAGACTAGTAGTGCGAATCCTCTTTGGAGTTCTCATTTGAACTCACAGAAAGAGTTTTCTTAGAATGCTTTAGAACATTGTTCTTTAGAAAGCTTCCTTTTGTCCTTTCTTTCTTCACAGCCTAAAAGGGGTATTTATAGCCTCTAGGGTGTAAATATCTAGTCCAGAGGTGGTAAAGTCCTTTTAGGGTTGTGCTTGATCATTTGGATAAGGATCCCACACTTTTAAAAGATTTCATCGATAAGTCCGTGTGGACCCCAACTACTTAGTCCATGCGAACCTGAGTGGTATGCCTTTTCACCAATCTATGGGCTTTGGGCTAAGTCTTAGGCTAGGTTTGAGTTAGTTCATGTGGATATGGGCTTGGACTTATTTAGGTGGACCATAGGCCTTAGGCATGATAGAGCTGATTGGGCTAGTATGGACCTAGGTGGAGTATCTCCATGTGGTCCATGTTTATGAGCTAAAATAGGTCCATGCAGACTGAATTCCTAAGAGACTTATCCCATTGCTTAAGAGCCTATCTCTAGTTATCATCATAGGCCAAAGGTGGTGACATCTACAGTTGCCTCCACTTTAGTTTGTTCTTTGAAATTCATATATTGAAATAGTGCACAATAAAGTACTTTGAGTTAGAGATACTTGCCTTGCTATGTAGATGTCATTGGTAGTGATGGATTTGCTTGCAAGGCTAAATCTAATGATTTCGATGGATTGGCTTGTTAGTTTGAACCCGGTGGTGTAATTGGATTGGCTTGTTAAGATGAACCCGATGTGTTAATGGATTAGCTTGTTAGGCTAAACCTAATGATGTTGGTGGATTAGCTTGTTAGGATAAATCCTGATTGAATGCTAGGTTAGATCTAAGATATTTTTTCTTTTAGATTAGACACATGGTCGAATCTG
>CANXYI012146256.1:0-10184 GCA_948208565.1 Hura crepitans | reverse complement strand
TTAAAACATATAAAATGGTTAAATTATCGTAAAAAATCTCTATTCCCATTAGCACTCCCACCCCTTTCTTCTTTATTGTGCTGATGCCACCTCTAGAGCCAAAATCCACCTTTTTCTTCCTTCTTTACCATTAACACCATTTAATCACCATCAGACATTAAGTTATCATGGATTAAGAGTGTTCATAGTGCTAGAAGCCATGGAGAAAGCTTTTAATCAAAAGAAATTTAAGTTTTGCGGTATGGATGAATAGTAACATATTTTTTATTCGAGTAATTTTTCTTGGGTTTGATATTTTTCCCAAACTCTACGGGTGCCGAACAACATGATTATGTGGTTATTTTTATTTTTTGAGCTATATTAGATTTATTATCAATTTTTCTATAATGAGCTTGTAATTGTGTATGTAAAGAAAGAGAGACGAGGTGGTTCGTAAGGCAAGGAGAAAGCGTAAACACATTATTATGGAGTATCTTGGTTTTTTGTATGTGAATCCAACTAAATATATGATGACATTAATTTTAGATGGCATTTATGATGTTGTTATGTTATATAATTAATGCTTATTGTGTGTAATTAATTGGTTTTTATGTATATGGTGTGTATATGGGAAAATTATGTGTTTTTATGATGAATTGTGAATTATTAGAATAACTTATGCCTTTGAAGTATGTTGGCTAAAACATGCAAGGGGTGAGTGTGTGTTTATGGTCCTTTTATGCTATAAGAAAGAATCAATTGTTATGTAGTGAAATATTATTAATGGATTTTAAACTTGAGGATATGTTTTGATACCTTCTAAAGTTTATATGACTAGTGGCTGAAACTTTCAATGGCTTAAATTCTAATTTAGGTGTTATGTGTAGTGAAATGAGTCTTAAGTTGTGTTTATTATGACCTAAGAGCATGTTTAAGCATGAATTATATAATGGATAAAATTATAGTTGTCATGTTGGTTAGCATGATAAAAATTGAGAATGGTACATTCATTATAAATATTATGGAAATGTCCATGCTTATATGATAATGAATATATGGGCTTTTTAATTTTGGGTTGGCAAAATGGCCTTATGCACCTTATTTAACATATTGGGTACCTTTAATAGTTCCATAAGCAAAAAAGCACATATAAGATAAACATATATGCAAAATACTTGTGATATTCCATTATATGAGTAATTATGAGAAATGTGTAGAATATGTATAAATGATTAGGTCATATAATGGATATCAAATTAAAATGCCTATGCTTTTAGATAACCTAGGTTGGATTGGTTGATTGATCAACTAAGGTATATAGAGCTGTAGCTGGGTACCTTTGGTTGCATTTATCTTAGGCACCTTCGGGTGCAATTATCTTGGGTGCTTGCGGGTACATATATCCTAGGTTCTTTCGAGTATATTTATCTTAGGCCTTCAAGCATTATATGGTCCTATTATCTAGTTTAGCCCTTATGATAGTTGAAAACTCATAAGAAAAAACTACCCCGCTCATAATTTGGAATTGGCTACGATTGTGTTAACTTTTAAGATCTAGAGGCAATATCTATACAGAGATAAATGATGTTTACACCGACCATAAAAGTCTAAAGTATCTTCCCATATAGGAGGAGCTAAATTTAAGATAAAGGAGATGGATAGAGTTAGTAAAGGTTTACGATTGCCTTTTTGACTATCATCTAAGGAAAGCCAATGTAGTGTCAGATGCACTAAGCAGTAAGCTTACATCAACCTTGAAAGTGATTAATGTCAATTTAAAGATGCTTGATAATGGAGGTTTATTAATAGAGCTTCAGGTTAAGCTAAGCTTGTTATAGCAAGTTAAGAATGCTCAAAAGGATTATCATAGAATTCAAAATGTTATATGTATGATTCAAGAGTGGAAACCTACTGAGTATTAGATTAAAAATGATGGTTCCGATCTTAGTTCAACCAGTTTCAAACTGATAATGTAATAAAAGAACATGTTATGGCACAATTTTCTAAATACAGTAGTATAATTTGTACTGCTATTAAGATTCATGGATTTCTCATAGATGAGTACAAGCATGTGACCCTAGCATAGACACTAGGTCTTAGGGCTTATGGGTTTGCTACATAATAATGAGAAGAAAAGGACAAGGAATTTTGTAAATAAGAATCTTAATGTTAGACTAAGAATTCTCTCTTTGGCTAAAAGCTTATTTTTCATAAAAATTTAGTTTGACAAATGGATTTTTACTCTCTTAAAAGGTGTGAAAAGGAATAAAAGGTTTCTTAAGTCAATTTCTTTGATTTTCATCAAAAAGTCATCATTTTAGGGGCAAGACAGCCATTTTGATTTTTGTCAAAATGGCCATTTTCCAATTAAAATACATTGTTTTAATGTCTTTCTAATTTTAATAAGACAGTGTCATTGTGGAAGGTAAAATAGGTGTTTTCACATTAAAAATGGCCATTTTTCTCCTTGACAACCAAAAAGAAGAAATAACCTAGCTATAAATTGGAAAGTGATAAATCCAAAAAGGGACGATGTGGTCAAACAATGTGCATTTACGAACGAACAAAAGACACATTTAAACACCAAAATTTTGATTTTTTTTTGGATTTTCTAATAAAAACCATTTTCTTTTTGAGATATTAATCTTGATCACTTTGAGACTACACTAATGGTAATCAATACTTGATAAATAGATCTACCCTTTCTTTTATTATTTATTATATGGTAAAATCATTCGTTTGCTAGCCTAATGTGATAGTTTAATAATTATTTGTGCATTATTTATTTTGCATTCTCTCTTTATTTTAGGAGTTAAATCATCTATCTATCAGTTAAAGAAGATGGTTTGATCCCCATTTTGCATTATTCAGTATCTTCTGTGTTTTCCCTTCACTATTCACACCTTTTCTTTGCATTTTTGTATTTTGTGTCTTTTTTTAGATTTTTTGTTCCTTTTCTATATTACATATATATTTTATTATTTTTTACAAAATTTCAATTGTAATATGTTCGTAGTTTTATTATTTATTCTTTTTGATATATATAGATTTTTTTGGCTTTTTTTTAAGAATTCCCCCTTTTGCCGTAAAGGACAAAACCACCATTTTTCTTACTCCAAAAAATGGCAATTTTGGCAACAAAATAGGCTAAATGTGATTCTTTGCCTTAGTAAGTTTTTAGTTTTTGTTTTTATTTATATGTTTACCATATTTTAATTTGATTTCCAATCTTGTTAATTTCTACAATTAATTCTAATTTTACTTTTTTTGGTTAAAATGTATTTTAAGAAATTTCTATGTAACTTTTACTTCTTTTTGGTTAGAATGCAAATTAAGAAATTTCCATGCAATTTTATCTTAGGTTAGAATGTATTTTAGAAAATTGCTATGTATTACTATTTTATTTCTTTTTCAAGAATATTTCCTATATTTTTCATGTATTTTGTAATAGGCAAAAAAATTATTTTGCACATTGAAAAGGTAAGCAACCAAATTGTTTTCTATTAATTAATTATTGTTTTATTAAGAAATGGTTTTTTATTCCCTTAAACAAAAGTCACAAAAATAAAGATATGTTTTGGCACAAGGAAATCAAAGTCTCCTAAATAATTAATAGCCTGATTTTATATATCTTTAATTCTTATTTGATACATGTTCATATATAATGTGATATTATCTTGTAAATTAACTTATGATTGAGTGCACTTATTTTAATGGTGAACATGTGTAAGAAGAGAGATAAAATTATCAATATAAAAGATTCATTCCGTATTAATTCAAGGAATAAATAAGAGTAAGGTTCTAAGCCATTATCTGGAATTAACCTGTAAGGCATTTCTCAACTTTTGTTTGGTGGAGGCTCTACCAACTTCTAGTGCCCAGCTTATATTCCAATTGATCATTATAAATGGTTTTAGATTCCTTAAAAGGCCTTCTTGTCTTGCAAGATTTGAGTGGCACGAATTAGGTCAAGTATTTAATATTTTTTGAGTCAACAAATTATAGAAAAAAGTAGGGCATAAAAGTGGTGACTCCATTGGGGACATAATGGGACCATGCTCGAAAAGTACCTCAAATTAATATATAATTTCTAATATTAATTCATAATTTTATCCTTTCTTAAAATTGCATCTCATACTAAAGCCTTGGAATTAGTTAGACATCCCTTTTATCCTTAGTAGCATTTTAAAGCACAAACCTATTTTCACTCAATTTGGGCCATGAACCAATTAGTTACGTGCTCATGATGAGATAGACCCATTATACAGGGATTATACTTGGATAACCATAATTTGCACAACCAAATCAAAAGCCTATGTAATAACTAATATTAATTTCTACTAAGCTTCCTTGTAATTTGCATTGTGTGCTATATGGGCCTTTATTTTTGAGGTACGTTTAATTATCCAAAAATGTTGAACCTATTAAACCCTTTTACAACTAAGACAAGTTAATCATTACATTTTGGTTTCATCGAATATATCCAACATCTATTCCTTAATCTTTTTGCCTGCCCTTTTAAATATGAGCATCAAAATGACCGACTATCCATAGTCCATTATCCGAAGTTGTCAAGACCACTGATGTCCTACGAGTAAACCCACCTAGGAAAGATGTGTTAGTTGTATGTCCTAAAGCACACATATAATAGCAATATTTTGTGTACATTTAAACATTCATTCTAAAAAGGCATTCTTTATTACAAAAGTACTTATGTTAATTCATTTGTTTGATGTGGATCATAAATTTTATAATAAAGTCCCTGGTATTATTTCATAGTGTAAAAGAAATCATAAAAAGTTCATGATGTGAGATTCTTATTGCATGCAAATGTGAAATACCAAAACTATCTCTAGTTATTGTATTAAGAAGATGAGACATTATTAATATAGATAGTTTAGCACGTGTTATACTTTTTGACCTAGTTAAATAGTAGTTCTCACAAGCTATAAGCATGGTGTTGCTTAGAGTTGAGATATGGATGCTTGTTTGAGAAACAAGTTTATTAGAGGTCTAATATGAGATGTTCACATGGATACATAATATATGTCAATGAAATCATCTCATCATTTTAGTAGGTGCAAATATCTTAACTTTAGATCACCAATGTTGTCTTAAGTATCAAGAGCTATGCTTTGACTATAGAGCTTTTACTTCACCACATGTATATATAGTTAGGAGATTAGGTGTAGCTTGACATACTTGAATGAAGTTGATCAATCAATAAAGGATTCACCACCTTGGATTGTAATGGGGAGTTTGCCTCAGTTCTAATATATCTTTATTTTGAGAAGCTTTTGCCAAAGTGAAATACAAGTGTGAATGAGACTCACAGGGGCATTTAGGAATAAAGATACAAATTCAAGAACTAACATTTTTAGGGCTTAATTAGGCATACTTAATTACACATTGAGTTGACACAAGTCTGTACTCAAACCTAAACAAAATAAAGTATGGTGAAAAGATGAATTACTTTAACTAGATATGGAAAGGTTAAGTCAAAGCACTTGTGACACTACTCATTTAACCTAATCGACAGATCAAAATAAGGGGTACCACCTAAAATGATATCCCAACTACCCTTAAAAATCATTGCAACTTAAAAAACTTTTTGAAAACTTATTTTTCTTTTAAAAATATAAATTAACAAAAACCAAATCCAAGGTATACTATTAGGGGTCATCATGTTGAAAATTTGGTAGCATAATGGCTTTCTGGTAACACTAGCCCAAATAGTAACCTATAATAAAAACACTTCTATATAAATTTATACATTAAATCCCATTCACCATAATCTTTTTGATCATTTAAAACAACCACATCACCTATCTTATACATCAAATAGACCATAAGAATTATCATCATATCACATACATACATACATACATATAGACACACACATACACATCTATGTCAATTTCTTTAGAAATAGTTACAAAACACTTTAAATATTAGTATAGGCCTAATCCCTTAAACAACATATAAGTGCCTTTATCATGAAACATCTAGTAATACATTGAAAGAGAAATACCAAAAAGACTTCTCTTGCTCTTCTTTCCAAAATTGAGGATTTAGCTTTAATTTGTTCTTTGACTTATACACTACAAGAACAATGATGCTCTAAGCTTAGAGCTTAGTGGTGTATTCAATAATGAATGCATGCACATCTATATGCAATTATGCACTCAAAAATAGCTTTATCATAAAAAAGGACATACATAGCTTAAGGAGATTATATATATACACATATAAGATAGACAACATAATTTATGTGATCATCAATCACTATACATATACAAAACACATTATTATTGCAAGTTATAAATATGTCTATTTACTTCATGCCATCATATTATTTAGACTTATTATACCTTTGTTTTACCTATATTTATAAGACTTATACCCGATGCTTGATAATAGGACTATCTAAGCAAGAGATGTCATATTGGACCATAGAGGTCATAAGCTAGAACTGGAGGTTATAATCTGGACCCAAAGGTCATAATCTAGACCTAAAGGACATAAGGAGGTATCGAAGTATCCTAGTACCTACTATCTATCCGTAGTTGACTAACCAACCTATTAATACTAGGTTGTCTAATCATATGGGCTATCACCATAGCTTATTTATTTTCACATACATAAAGTAGTTTTTAGAAGTTCTATAATGTCATTTGGCCAATAAATGACCAAATAGAGGTATTAATATCCTTTTTAATATTTTGTGTACATACATGTAATTCATCATGCATCATATATACGTTCCAATCTTTTATGCATTATCAATGTCAAAAGTATATTATATTATGACCAAAATAATCCCATTCATACTTTAAATCTTACATATCCAATTTGTGAATGCTTAACGAACCCACCTATACATTATTACGCCATTCGACCATCTCAAGACTTTTATACTTTTTGCTTATCATACAACACATATATATTTGTACATCCATTTTGTAACCAAATAGTACATTTCAGTATAACATATATATATATATGTGCACTTATATCTCTTATACCTTGCCATGCCATTCCATAATATATAATACATTCATGACTCATTTTAAGCAATAACTTAACACACTACATCATGAAATTATATTAACACACATATTCTGCTCATATATCATGCCTTAATATTTTGACCATCTTGTATAAGCCTCATAAATGATGTTAATTATGCATTATATGACTAGAATACATTTACATCTTTACACGTAATTATCACATTATCATATATAACTAGTTCATGATTAAAACACTTGAAAATCACAAAGGCATACTCACATCACCATTAAGTCACACTGAGAATGCACACATAACACTCTAATTCATTATTTAGCATATGATTATGCATTTATACAACATTACACATCCAATTGCACTTACATACCATTTATCCATGCATACTTGCATTTAATACATTTAATATAAATTCTCTTATGATGTAACTGAAACATAACTGATATCGTCTATTGAATACACTTAAAAAGAGAGTTAATTACCCACTTTAGCTCTTTTACACCTTCTCCTTGCCTTTTCTCTTGCTTGGTCTATTTTCTCTACAAACATAACACATATAAGAACAAAAAAATCCCTAGAAAAATCCATGCATCTCCAAATTTCAAATTAGCTTAAGAATGCTCTTATAGACCTTAAAAGACATCCTAGAAAAATATAAAACTACTTAAAAATCCACTTACTCAAAATGGTGATAGTATTCAAATAATCCCTTCTTTAAAATTCTTCAAATCCTTTCTTATTTTCTTACAATAATCTTCATATAATGGCTTGGGGCATTTTGAAAAGAGGTTACGATATGGAATTGAGAAGATTAATTAGAGGAAAAAAGAAGAAAACTAGAGGAGGGTAAAAGGAGGAAGCCATTAGCTTCAATGGAGATAGAGAAAGATAACACTATTCAATTATTGACCCCTTTTATAGTTCTTAGAAGCCAAAGGCCAAGATCTCTCTATTTAATTATCTAATGGCTCCTAATTTTCTCAAATCCATTTGTCACTTTTTAAAAATAATACTTCTTATTTTGAACCTTAATTAACATCTATAATGGACCTATAAAATCACTTAGAATATAACCTAAAAGCCTATATCAAACTAAGATCAAAACGCATTAAGAACTGAATTAAAATAATACTTTTATCTTTGACCAATTTTTGTAAAATACTTTTGACATTCAAAAATTTCATTTCCAATGCCAATGGACTATTTGGAATTTTTTAGTATTAGGTTGTACCATTCTCAGGTCATATTGAACAAAAACAAAATATTATATGATTTATCTTTAACTAGGCTACTATTCAAAAAACACTATCTTAAGATCTTTAAACAATCATTTTTAACAATCTTAAACACTTTTTCTTTCGTTTAAAATTTTTCCCAAAATTATATTTTGATTAATATATCTATCCGGTTACATTACTATAACCCAAGTGTATAAAAACACTATTCATATCCCGGTAAGTACTATTTATAACCCCAAGATTCTCGAGCATTACACCACTTAACTTTTTAACACTTGGATAATCTTGATGTATGGCAAGATACCCCTTAATACTTGTACACAAGTGAATTATTAATTGTAAATTAATTATAGAGTCAATGGGACTGAACCATAAGAATCCAAGTTGGATAAGGATTTTAATTCAATATATACTGCTAATAAGATTTAAAAATCTATAACATCACACATAAAAAGAAGTGTAAGGAGATTCAAAGTGTTTGAATGTTTTAATGATATTAGATATCAATAAAAGAGGAATTAAAAAGGAAGAATAAATAATTAGGTTTGGAGTTTAATTAGAGTGTAAAAGACCTAAATTATGGTTTTTGGAAACTAGGCCCTATTAAGCAGAATTTGTGGTGATATTTAGGTCAGATTTAATTAGACTTTTTAAAAGTTAGAAGGGCCTTAAATCAAACAAGCAAGGTGTTCAACCCTTTATGTTCAGCCTAAGTAAGAAATGTGCAATATATGTATAAGCCCACTTTGAGGCTTATACATATGGTTCTATTAGGGAACCCAAATTATAAGCTTCTAATGTTAATTTAGGTTAAAATTTTAAGAGTTAAAATATGACCTAGGGGGGGTTTAAGAATCATATAAATAAACCCCTTATGATTAACCACAAAATAATGCACATAACAGACCAAAAATTAGCCACAACAAAATTCTTTTACATGTAATTCTCCATTCTTCTTCATCATTATGAATATCTTATTTGCCCTTAGAAATCCATATTTTGGCGGCCCTTTCCCAATCTAATTAGTGGACACAAATAAATAACAACACAAAACGTGTCATCCAAACTTACTTTCTATAAAACCCATTTAAATTAAAACATTTTTATGTCATTTAATTATAAGTTATACTTTTGAAAACTTGCAAAAATAAAATATCACTTTTAAATTTTTGAAAATAGTTTTGGGAATCCTCATGTCAAAAATTCAATAGCGCAATAGTTGTATTAGGACACTTTCTTAAAAAAATAGTAACTTACAAGTTTAAAATAACACTTTTATATATCACAAACAATATCTCAACTTCAAATTAGTGCTCTTGACCATCCATAATTCATCGTCACACAAGCACCAGCATATAATAGGAAGAGATATCATATAAGCATAAAATTCAATTTATACTCACTTTAAAAGTTACAAAAATGTTTACATCCTAGATTAGGCCTAATCCCTCTCATGCTATATATAAGTGCCACTACTTAATTGCATCACATAATATACATACAGAGTAATAAAATATGAAAAAGTATTTCTCTCTTAATTTGTAGTAAATATCTAGGCTTTGACTCTAATATAATTCTTTAACCTACACATCACAAATAAAATGATGCTCTAAGCGAATTTGCTTAGTGGTGTAATCAAGGAAATTTAAGGGCACACACATCCACCTTTATACATGTATATTAACGGCAAAGAAATATGACAATATATGTACATAGAATGTATGTGTATGTCTCAAACATTATAAAATATACACATAATCATAAGCAAAACATCTAACAACCATGTTCAATGTCAATTGTTAACCTTTTTAATTTAAGCTTTAATATTAAACATGGTTTATGCTTATACTTAAGAAAACATGTAACTATATTGGATAACAGGGACACCTAGGCCACTAAGGCCAACAAGACAACAAGGGCCTAAATATCTAAATTCGA
>CANXYI012146154.1:0-11738 GCA_948208565.1 Hura crepitans | reverse complement strand
GCTGGAATAGAGAACACAGTTTATTACCTAAGTAAGAAATTGCTCCTCTACAAATAGAAATACATAGAAGTTGGAAAAAATATGTTTGGGGGTGATTTGAGTCTCTAAGAAGTTGTGTCACTACTTCTAGTCCTATGAAGTAGAGGTAGTAGCAAAGCATAACTATCTTAGGTATTTGCAAACTGCACCCTCCTTAGTAGGTAAGATAGGCCGTTAGATTTTACTCCTTTAGGAGTTTGATATCTCCTACGTCACTAAGAAGATAATTAATGGCCAAGCTATGGCCAAATTCTTAGCACAACACCTAATTGAAGGAAAACAAGAAGAGTATGAATTTTCAAATGAACACTTGAGGGCAATATCCCAGGAAGGATGGAAGATGTTTTTCGATGGGGCGATCAATAAAAAAGGAGCAGGTGCCGGGGTACTAGTCATCAGCCCGGAAGGTGAGCAAATGTTCCTATCTAGGAAATTAGAGTTTTCAGCCACTAATAATGTTGCTAAATATAAAGCATGCATGTATGGTCTTGAAACTCTATACCAGTTAAGGGCAAAAGTGATTGATATGTATAGGGATTCGATGCTCATCATCTAACAAGTAAAAGGTAAGTGGGAAGTCAAGGACGAAAACCTCAGCAAGTATGTTAAGATACTCACAAACCTTGTTGAAGGGTTTAATCACTACACCTTTCATTATGTATCTAGAGAGCAAAACCAAGTAGTCGATGCTTAGCCACCTTAAGCTAAGATTCCCTACCTATACTGGTATAGTTAGCACCACAACTGAATAATCCCACCATGACCTACCATGGTACCATGATATCCAAACCTCCTTGGAAATCAGATAATACCCAAAGAGTACCATTGAGAAAGATAAGAAGTTCCTCTAGAAGTTATCTACCCAGTTCATCTCATTTCAAGGCATGTTATACAAAAGGCAGTTGGATGGAATTCAACTCAAATGTATAAATAAGTTAGAAGCTAAAAAAGTGCTTGAGGAGGTGCATGAAGGGGTGTGTGGTCCCAACATGAATGGGAAAAATCTCGCAAAAAAGATCATGAGATTGGGCTATTACTGGCTAACCATAGAAATAGACTATTATGATTTTATCAAAAGGTGTCATAAGTGTTAGATATACGAAAACTTGGGTCACTTGCTACCCAATGACCTGACTAGTTTATCATCTCCATGGCCATTTTCCATATGAGGTATTAATATAATTAGAGAAATAAGGCCATTAACCACTAGAGGGCATAGGTTTATAGTAGTCACAGTCGATTATTTCATGAAATGGGTTGAAGTCGAATCTTTTAATAAATTGGAGGCAAGATAGATGGTGAAATTTATTGAAAGAAATATCATTTACTGATATGGACTGCTACAATAGATTATCTCAAAAAATAAGGTGCAATTCCAGGGTGAGACAAGGCAACTTTTGCAAAAAATATAAGATCCAACATCACAAGTCTTCTCCATATCAACCTTAAGCGGTAGAGGCAGCCAACAAGAATGTCAAGAAAATTTTACAGAAAATGACCATCACTTACAAAGATTGGGTGGAGATGTTACCCTTCACACTATGGGGATACAGAATGACTTTCAGAACGTCTACCTAGGCTAAACCTTACTCATTGGTATATGGCAAGGAAGTAGTACTACCAATAGAGATCAAAGTACCTTCATTGAGGGTGGTGTTAGAAGCTAACATACCTGAAGCAGAATAGGCTAGAAGTAGATACAAGCAGTTGGCGCTGATTGATGAAAAATGACTTAAAGCTTTTTATCATATGCAACTACATCAAAAGAGAATTATTAGAGCTTATAATGAGAAAGTCAAGCCTAGATCTATACAAGAAGGGGACTTGGTGTCAAAACAAACCAGGCCTTTATTGTCAGACCCTAGAGGAAAGTTCAAGCCTAATTAGGAAGGTTCATATGTGGTCAAGAAGGTACTCAAGCATGAAGGTGTTAAGATCTCAGATTTAGAAGGCAACAAATTCTCAAAACCCATCAACATGGATAACTTGAAGAAGTATTTTTGCTAAAACAAAAAAAAAGACTCATCGATGAGGTGAAAACCCAACAGGTACTTCATGCAAAAGTTAGGGGATTTGAGGGAAAATGTCTAAGGAAGAAAACCTTTTCAAGGCTAATTAGTAACGATAGTATCATTAATGGGAAATTAATACATTTACCAAGACTAATCGGCTGAGTTCCAAATGCATTTAATAGGCTTTAGTCATGATCATTGATATGCAAATTTCCATTAAGATAGAGAAATGTTATACAAGTAACCAAATTCTACATACATCATTTCTTTTTAAAGTCAGAAGTATTATCTTCATTTTTTCTTTGCAACATTAATGTTCTATTGTGTTTAGCTTAACTCAGAATCCATTTTTTGTAATATTCATCGGTACTAACACCATCAGTTGTATGATCAGGCACATCCCTCAAGATGGTACATTATTTCTAAAAGTTAAGAAAGGAGTGCAAGAAGTGACGCATCAAAGGATCACCTTAAAATCCCAAAGGCTCAGAAGGTGTTCTTTGCACTAGACCAAATTGCCTCAGGATTCATAAAGAGATATAAAAGGTAGCATGCCTTAACCCAATCAAAGGAACACAACTAGAATGACAAGAGAGAGAGAGAAATGGGTGATCTTCCACTAAGGACATCTCCATTGTATTGTGATAACAGTATCGAGCCATATAGTCCACTGCTCATGTGAATCACACCTTGTTACAAGCCTTCTCTCACAATGATGATGTGAAGCATTTTGCCCAAAGCTTTTGGAGTGGAGGAACGAGTAACCCCAATTTCTCTTGTAACTAACTCTGTTAAAAAAAAAGGCTATTAGGTTGGAAAATCCATAAAGGACCGCCTAATCAAAAATTTTGCAAACCCGTTAGTGTGAAAACCTTCATAAATGCACTAGGCAAAAATTAGGGCTAAAAAAAAGAGAAAATAAAAGTTAGAGGGAAAACCCATAACAGGCTTTCTATGCATACCTGTAAGAGGAGTGGACTCGTAGTAATAAAGTCAATATCTCATCTCTTTAGAGCATCTAAACCTCAAATATTTTTAGCTAGGAAAACACTAAAAGGGTTGCAGCCAGAGCATATTTTAGTTAGAAGCTGAAGTGTCTTAAAATCACAAGACTCATCCTTGAAAGTAACCACAAGCCATTTGCCAAGGATACATAGTAATATGCACTTTGCCTATTCCATAGAATTAATGGGCAGCTGCCAAGCATGGTCTAAAATTGCTCACAAGGAAATTAGACCTACACTTAGCGCCACTTTTTAAGCCACAATGGGAGAAAAGCCCAAAGCAAGGACAATATCCATTAGATAATGGTCCTTAAAAGAAGGCAAAGCTGAGAGATCATTATAAGTGATTTTATAGTCTAAAATGGCAGCAAACTCTTCCAAAGTTAGGATAATCTCTTGATGATTGAAGATGGACACATGAGAAATAGGGTCCCAATATTATATAGTCGCATTTAGAAAATTGGGATCAATACGAACTTTCCTAAAAAATCTAAAGGAAGAAAAGCGAGCAAGAATAGAGGAAGTCCAAGAGGCCTTTGGTTTTAAAATCTTGGACAAATTCTAGTTGAAGGAAGACATAATGAGAGTATGACATGAGAGATGAAGATTGGGGTATTTATAAGCCAAAACCCCACCATTCCTTTCCTAACCCGGATTGGGAATCCAAGGCATGCGAGGAGGTCTACACGGACCTTGTAAGATATGAAGACAGCATCAAGGTCTGCATGGACCAAGATGGCATGTCCGCAGCTATATGGGCTTCTTATCCAGGATCTTGTGTCATTAACGTTTGCACAGACTAATACATCTTAGGTCTATATAAACTAATACATCTTAGGTCTGCACAAACTATTATATCTTAGGACTGCACAGACTACTACATTTTAGGTCCGTACTGATTTATGGAAAAGGTTAGACTATAATATAAATTATTTCATGCACTCTTTAATAGACAAACATACTTAAAGATTAAATGTGTCTCCAAGTAAAGTTGAACTTGTGTATACATAAAATTAGGAGTGTAAAAGTTTTGTATATAAAGGGAATAAAATGGCAGAGCAATTCCTATTCCAAAATAAAAAAAGGGGGAAGAACAGTGCCATTCATCCTACTCTTCAACATTGTCCTTTTTCTCTATATCTTCATCATCAGAGGAGATCACCAACTTCTCAACAACCTTAAAGGCCCTCACCTTCCTCCGGGCCTTACGAAGGGTAGAAACCCTCCTTGATAGTTCAATCTACAAAAGAGTGGAGGATCAGTGTATAACATACATAATTGCATAAAATTAACCAAGACAAAAATAATGGCTCACAGTGAGGACTTGGGTTTCATCGATCATGGCTCTTCTAAAAGCCTCTACCATACGAGCAGTCCTTTCTATAAGAGCTCTCTTCACCTGATAAAAAAAATACAATTAACACTTCAAATTCAAACAACACAAATGACCAGCAAAAAATCATACTAATGTAGTGTTTTTTGTCTCGAAGGACACCGATCAATTCTCCTCTATACGAAGATAGGTAGAAGATAGCTCCCTATCAATGCCATAATGCATATAGCTCAGCTTGAGGATGTTAGTCAAAGTGCTAATAACCTTATCAAGTAATGAGGGCTGACTAGCAGACGGACCAGGAACTCTGCTTCATACAAGAGGCAGTGATAACTGAGAACTAAGAGAGCTAGAGGCAGTTCTTAGTCATTTCCGTGATGAAGACGAGCCAGCTCAGGAACATCATCAGGCTATAATACAACACACAAATCAGAAGATGCCTCTAAAAATGAATCGAGAGCTAAGCAATTCACCTAAGAAGGAAGAGGTCCAGATGTATAAGGAAATCACGAGAGCAAATACGCAGAGGCCCAAGAAGGTAGTTCTCTTTAGAACCCTCTATTAGTGTGTCCTCTGGGATCCCTACTGCCATGCTTTACATAAATTCTAGGTGATCTATATACCTCCCAAAAGATATTGAGTCAGGAGGATTCAAAGGAATAGGGCATGTGTTAGGCCCCATATGCTAGTTCATAATTCTCTCTCCCAAGAACTAGGAGTAAGCCTCTGAAGTGGTCAGCAAAATGTGGTAAGAGGATAGTTCTCTAATAGAGTGCAGAAAAGTTGGCAATTCCTCAATAAGAAAAACCCACTAAGCTAAGTTGACTTGCAAAGGTAAGCATTAGTTATAATTAACTAAATTACCAATAATGAATTTTTTTTCATGTGCAGGGAATACTTACATCGTTCCAAACCCTAAAACTGAGGTAGTGACAATGCTGCATCAGTGAAGCCACATTCCAAGAACCTAAAGATGGTCGAACCCACCTATCTATTATCAGATACCAATGAGGCACGTCCAGTTCACAAGGACAGGTTAATAAGTGAACTCATACTCTCACACCTATAACAAAAAGAAAAGCACAAGGTTAAAATCACAAAAAGGGTGCAAAGAAATATAAACAGATCAGAATGAGTCATTTACCAGTACACCTAACACGAAGCCTTGGACAAATCAATGGCTTTTTCTAGTCTGAATAGCTATGTCCAAGCTCCAAAATACCTATCTAAGAGATGAGCAGCACCAGTTCTAAGAACTGATTTTATCATCTTCCTCTAAGACAAGGAGAAACCTCCAGCTTACTATGCCATTGGCATTGGCAAAAAGGGTGGTACCTAACAGGTAAAGGATGAAACAACGGGTGTATTGATTGACCTCCAGCTGACTTGAAGGGGCCTTATCCACCAACTTCTCATGCAAGTCAGTGCATCAAATGCTCCTAACATAATCTTGAGGAATAAAACCCAATAATTCCTTAACTCTTGCAGTCGAAGCAAAGGATGGCGATAACAAGCATCAAATGCAATAGCACATCTTGTGCATGGTACGTTAGTGATAAAGGCCCAATCAAAAGGTGTTATGGTCACCTCTTCGAAGGGTAGATAAAAGGTATGTATGGTGTCCATCCACCTATCTAGTAGTGCCCTTAAGGCTTGCAAATCACGATGGAAGTCTCCACCAATAAGGTGGTCCAAAAATGTCTGAAATCCAGTAGCCCTGACCTTATTCTTCACCAACACAGGCATGATAGAATACCATTGCTGAGGTCTAGAAAGAGTAGCCCCATATTTGAGATGCATCTATAAAAAGGAGGCAAAGACATGAATGTCCATGCGGATTAGTATATTAAAAATAGGTCTGCACAGACCATAAAAGGAAGAGCTGTAATAGGTCTGTACGGACTATAAAAAAAATCATAGCAAGGTCCGCACGGACAAAAAACCCATAAAGACATAGATCTACACGGACCACATGCATAAGTAGACATATGTCTACACAAACATACAACAGTCACCAATAAATTTGCATGAACTTTCCAGATCATCACATATAGAACAACCCTATAACACATCCTAATAATGTCGGAATGAACAATTGTAGGTAAGGTCCGCATGGACCTAGTGCCCTAGCAAAATAGGTCCACACAAACCTGTCAAACTAGAGATAGTTCACATTGTAGAAAATAGAGGAAAATCCAATCAAAACCTTAATGAGGCATGCAAGGGAAAGAAAACACACCTGGGGGTAAACCTCTAAGCGGGGGTAAACCTCTAAGCATGCATGGTGTGTCAAATCCACCAAGATCAAAATCGGGTCACCAAACATAACTCCATTCACTGGAGTGGCATATTGAGGATGGTTGACAACTATAAAAGGCATAAAACCAAATAGAATCAATGATGAAATGTCCTCCACTAGAGGCAAAAGGGAAGAATAGGTCCCTATAGTCATCGAAATAAAGAGAACCATCGGAGTCCCCTCACTTTTGTCGAAAGATGATGAGTGAGAGCCACTGGTAGCATGAGAGGCCATCAGGAAGGGATTTTCGATAAGATAAAAAGGAGGAGATGAAAAATTGAAAAGATTGCAAATGAGAAAAGAAGAGGTAAAACAAGCGATTATCACTCTATCGCGATAGGTTCGCACGGACTTATGCACTTTAAGTTTGCATAGACTTTATTTAAATTTTGTCTGCACGGACTTATGCCAACTTCATCTGTATGGACCTACAAACCACGTGGCTTCTAGAGACCTCATAAGATGCCTCTCAAAAGCCACATAGACCGTATGACATTTTCATTATCAAATTGATGTTTTAACCTTTCTTCCAAGATCAACGCAGTGTCTAGTCCAACACTTTCAAGATCGGCTCATTGTCTAATCCAACATTTTCAGGATAGACCTAGAATTCAATTTTCAAACTTGAATTCAGCATCATAAGCCAATCCATCGCTTCAAGTTTAGCCTCATGAGCCAATCCACCGCTTTGGGTTCAACCTCATAAGCTAATCCACTATTTTAGGTTCAGCCTCATAAGCCAATCCACTGTTACGGGTTTAGCCTCATAAGCCAATTAAAATCCACACCAAAGCCTAGTCAACAATGGTCTGATCAAAAGAAGCAAGCATTTGCATTCAATATAGCTTCATGACAAGTAAATATTCCTAATTATATACTTTGATATGAACTATTGTTACACAACACACACCAAAGTGAAGGCAACTATAAACGCCTTACTCCTGACTTATGATGATAACCAGAGATAGACTCTCAAGCAATGGCACAAGCCTTTAGGGAATAGGTCTGCATGGACCTATTAGACAATGTTCGCAAGGACCAAATACAAAGATTAACCTCAAATTTAGCCCACAAATCCATGGACCAACATACTTAAATTTAGTCCGCACGGACTAGTATGACCAAGTTCGCATGGACTTGTCAATGAAAATAAAAGCTTGTTAGAAGCAGAATTCCTCCTGTTTAGACTAGGATTCAGAATCCTATTAGGACTCTAGGCTTGTTTCTGAATGAGAAGAACCTAAAACTTAAGAATACAAATACTTCTCTTTAATAAAAAAGAAAGGGAGGAAGAAAAATAGATTTCCCTAGCACACACATTAGATTCCAGCATTTAGAAACCAAATACATTCATTCAACTGACTAGCTTGATAAGAATATTTCCTCTTGAATTTCCACACTTTGGTGCCATTGCTTGAAGAGAACATTTGTTCAGGTAATATTTGAGGTCCATCATATCTTTCATATTGTTTTCATAGGCCCATGATCTCTAAAGGTTGGTTGTAAGTGAGGCAATACCTTGTTATTCCCACTTTAGATCACAAGGAGGACATTGTTATTAGAGGATTCACTATGTGATATTCATTATTATCATGTTATGTCTATTATGCTAATTTGTGTTAAACTTATTTAAATATGCATGTGATAAGGCCTGGATGGACTTAGATTTATTAATTACAAGCATGATAAGGTCCACATGGACCTATGTTTCTTATGTGTATATGATAATTTAGTCCACATGAGCTTATATCTAGTAAGCATAACCTTGTATTTTGGAATATCCTATTATAAGCTATTCGACCTTGTTTGTCATTATGATAACACTGATCTTATCATGCATAAAAGTATATGTTGACATGTAAGGAATTATTATGTAGTCTGCCTGGACTTCTCATCATAAAGGCTGTAGTCCGCGTGGACTTTTAGGTGATGAACTGTCCTATTTTTATTCATATTGTCTTATCTATACTAGTAACTATTCTTGATTTATAAGCTTCAAATATGTCTTTATCACTGTCTTTTGTATATCTTATTCATATGCCCTTAGTTTAACATTGTTTAACTTATTACCTTTTGAGTTGCAATCTATTTTGCTCATTGGAATGGAGAGTCTAGATAGATCTAACCTTCCCTCAAAGATAGTCTAAACGGACTAAGACTCGACCTCTATGAGGTCCACATAGATTAAGCGATGCATAGGCAGGACCATTCTAACACCTTGTTTTGTTTCTTTGGGTTATGTACTTATTATGCCTTTTGGCTAATTTTAGGTTGTAATAGTTAGTAAATAACCTGTTTTACACTCTAATTACTCCACTTTTCACATTAAGTGATTTTTCTACCTAATCAATTTGTGTTTTCATAATAAAATTATTTTGAGGTTATTTTCTTAATCAAAAGTCACAATAATAAAAATGTATTTTAATAAAGGCCAATCTCCTAGAGATGGAAGTTGGACAATTACCACCAATTCCTATGGAATTATGGGTAACTGTCAGGCCACACTAGAACTAATGAATGACCCATTTTTTGGATGTACAAATATGCTATTATATCTTTTAATTTATGCAATTTACTTTTCTTACATGCAAAAGTGGCATGGATCATAAAATATAATGATGCATGCTTGATTGAGATGAGACTGATAAACATTACAATATACATGGACAAAATATTATAAGGACAAAAATAAGATCTAAAATTCTGAACCTTTTTGGTACAAAAGATCAAAAGTCCTGGTGGCGACTCTACTGACCACTCTCATCTCCAGTAAAAATATCATAATCTCTACAAGTATATGGATGCCCCTACTATAACACCCCTGCCCATTCCTGAAGGAAACAGACAAAGAATGCTACTTCTCGTAGGTTACCTATCCTCGGATTTCCCCGAGGCTCATTCGTTTAACACTTATATCACTTTGACCAACCTTAACCTAACTTGACCATTCATTGTTTATTTCTATAAAACCTTTCATTACTGCCTATTTTAGTCTGTTAAAACACCAAATTATGTCTGTTATCCATTTATAGAAAATTAGGCAGCATAATAGCTACCCGAGTGACGAACCAAAAATTTTTCCTACAAAAAAAGCACTTCTATAACTATTCACAAGCCACAACTCACTTCTGGACCCTTTTAGTTAACTATCTCAGAAATATACCATACATCTACTAAAAACTTCCCTCCTATTATATAAGAGTGGCTGACTATAAAAACAAAAGAGCATCAAAAGGAATACCAAAAGGACTTTAGGTTAGCAACACTGGCTCCTACTGAAGCTGGACTGCTATTACATCTATAGCTTGCACATCGAAACACCAACACGTTGAGTATAAATTTAGTGGTGGAATAAATACAATAAAGTATGTCACACACATGTAGACACACATACAAGTCATGTACACATACATAGGTATTGATCATTATGGTCATACAAAATATCATACTAGATGCCATTTACCCTAATCAGTCATTTCCATTCCTGCTATTAAGTCAAATTCCACATATTAAATTCATGATTAAGTTTAATACAGTTTAGGCCTATAACAGATAGATGACACTTTAAGACACCAGATAGCGAGATTTATCCTATGCAGTAGCCCATATTTTGGGCCTTGGTAACTGCACTTACCTTGCTTGATAGTTAGGATTAGTCTGTAGACCTCCTAATACTGGACTGGTAGATAGCAGGGATCAGTCCGTAGACCTTCCAATACTTGCAAGTGGGATAATAGGGATCAACCCTGTGGGACCTCTTAATACCCCAAGTCACATCTCCAAATCATCATAAGTGGACAGCAGGGATCAGCCCCGTAGGACCTCCTAATATCCACAGATAGCCAATGGATAGCAGGGATCAGCCCAGGTGGACCTCCTAATACTCGAGTGTTCAAGGTTCATCTTAGAACCTCGGTGGTTACACCTGCCACATCCAACAAATAATAGTGGTCCTAGGAGGACCAAACTGCCTAGTAGCTGCTAATTCCCTAGTTGACCAATCAACCCACTAGTAGGTGTCTAATTGATGGGCCAAATCATTATTCATTACTTAATTATGACATCTACTATCATTTTTACTATGTCTCATGTCAATCATGCTAATGAATTGTGTTACATACGACATTTCACACAAAAATGACATTTTTAGCCTATTATCACAAAATCACTATTTATTTAGTCATTTTATGGGCATGTTGCTATTCATTTGGTCAATTCTCAAATTAGGCAAGTTGTATCTCTCAACTCATAGCACCATAACTCTAGTGCCTTATCAATTATCACATCTCATACTCAATAATGCTCCATTTCTCCTCATGTTACCAACATTATTGTACACATATATTCACAATATTATAAGGCATAGTTATAGGTATATTACATACCCATTTTGGCCTATTTTTATCAAGTTTACATACCATACTTCTTAGCATTGTTATTCATCTTCTAAGCATTAGTCATATACATCATTTCATACCTTTACCATGCTTTGCCATATACATAACCACACATGCCATGGCATCTTATGTGCACCATTAGGCCATACCATGTACACACACATACACCTAATTTCTTTTCCCAATTATCATGCATATCATATTATTTTGAAATCATTAACATAATCATATCATTATTTTACATCAAAGCCATGCCTAACACCAAATTTTAGCATTTTCGTACACATAAACATGCATTTTTCCATGCCAAACCATATGACATACATAAATTGACTCTATTCCACATACCTAGGGTGTGAAAACACCCTTTTCTCCACCACTTTGAGGCCTAGAAACTTGCTCTCCTTCAATGGCTTTGTTTTCACCTAAACATACACAAACTTGACTTAGAAAAATTCCTCAAAAATCCTATATGGCTCCAATTGAAAATCTAAAACCATGATTCTTCTTAAAATACTCTAAGCTACCTAAAACAAAAATAAAAATTGAATTAAAATCACTTAAAAAATTGATAGTATTCACTAAGATTGCAAATCTCCCTCTACAAGCAAAATTTCTCAATTCTTTCATTTGAATTAGACTCTAGAGGTTATG
>CANXYI012146117.1:0-15462 GCA_948208565.1 Hura crepitans | reverse complement strand
CAAAAAAGTATATAACTGGTCAGACTCTCATTATTTTTTGTCAAACAAAAAATCATCACACCTCTTCCTTTTCTCTCTTTGCTATCGGCTGCAAGGTGATTCTCCCCTCTATTTTTGCTCTCCTTCATTATAAGCTAATTTCTCCCACTTAACTAAAATAAAAAGGCCTGTATGACATCTAATTGCCATTTCAAGCAAAAATTTTAAATAAAATCGAAGGATTTTACGCAGTTTTAAGCTTAGTGAATAGTGATCAACTTTGTTTTGGGTAAGAATTTTTAAACCTTGATATTTTTCCTATGTCTCTAGGGTGGCTAAGAGTGGTTATATGTGGTCAGATTAATTTTTGAATGCACTTATGATTTATTATAGATTTTAACAAAATGAATTTATTACCCGCAGTTGAGAAAACTAACAAGTCACATGACAAAAAGAAAACAAAGGCATAAGTAGTCCTTGAGAGTTTATTATAACCCTCTCAATATGTGTAATCGGGTTAAATTGTGTTGAATTAATGAAATGGCCTAATTTGCATATTATACCTATATGAGTAATTATGTGTTAAATGCTTAAGTATGTGTAATTAATGCCATTAATTGTGTTATATGATAAATAAGATATGTGATGATGCATTTAAGATGCTTGAATTATGTATGAATAGATGTGGAAGTCATATTATGCTTACGGTGCACGTATGTGTATTATGATGTAAATAGGGTGTAAATAGGTGTATATGCATAATTATGTATGTAAATAGAATTAAATAAGTTTGTATACATGTTAGATGTATAATGAAGCATATTAATTGATGAGAATATCTTAAGAAGTGAGTGAGGACATTATGTCCACATAGGATGTGGGTTATATTAATGGTGAATGATTATGTCTAAATGAGATATCATGCTTGCATATGACTTAAATATATGTCATATGATATGTTTGATGTGCTTTGGATGTATAATGTGATTTAAGTGAATAAAAGCCATGTGACTGGATGTGTGGCTAGATGGGTATAAAAGCATGCATGTATATGTGTGACTTGAATAGACATGTTAGAGATGACGTATACTTATGTATGTGTTTAGTTGCCCAAATGGACATAAAATGAGTCATGTATGATAGATGCATGATGAATGCTAAGGCATGAGGTTTGGTGGCTGAATAACCCTTAGTGTATATTTGATGGTGTATGTTAGATTATTTGAAGCATTATAATTACAAATGAATGAATGATGATTATTATGGTTGAGTATGTGAGATAATATATATGTGGTTTATGAATGTAAGTATTATGCTTTATAATCCTTTCATCGAATGGCCTATTGACATGCTATGGAATACATATTCTTGAATTGATGCTTAAAAATAGAAACATATGAACATAAAATGATGATGGGCATGGTAATGATAAAAATGGTGCCTAAAGTGAGACAATGCTTAAGTATGGCATGTATGTAAAGGGATTTAAAATTTGCATACTTGGAAGTATGTGTAATCTTTATGAGGCATAATGTAATGTGATCATTATAAATATAATCAGTAAGCAAAGTGTCATTAAAGAATGAATATATATGAGGCGTAAATATTTTTGGGTTGTTTTATGTGCCTATATGTGGTATTACACTATCATGTAATGCCTTGATGTGTTTTATGATAAGAATTAGGCATAATGCATCTTGGATAAGTTTATGCTATAATGGAATAAATATGGCGATTTTATGACATATGGAATAAATGGCACTCATAAGAGCACATGGAATGCTATAAATCTGTGTTGTATATGTGTACATATATATGGCTTCAAGTGCATATTTTGCATAACATAATATACTTGAATGGCAAAATAAGGCTTATACCCTAATTTTTCTTGCATTAGTTATTTGTTGATTAAACCAAACTAATTAAAAGCTATATAAGCTTAAATAAAATGATGGAACTAAAATTCAACTTTTAATAGCCCATATGAGAAATAACCTAGCATGGATAGGTTAGGCAGTCGACTAGGGAGTTTTATAGTAGCTACTAGGTTGCTTCAATGCCTTGATGCATTTATCCATGGGTCCACTAAATGTTTGGCTCACAGGCTTATATTTTTTATCTTTAGATCCATACGAGTGCAACCACTATTAAGGTCCAACAAGGCCACTGCACATACCTTATGTTGGTGTAATAGCCAGTATGGTCAAAGAGGCCCACTACACACTCATGCTGGTGTAGCAGATATAAGGTGCATAATGAGGGCCACTGCACACCATGATCCCATTATCCATAGGATATTTGTTTTCCTCTAAAATGTGCATAATAAACCAATTCAATAGATGTGATTACATAACACATATTATTGTAATTGTGGTTTAACCTTATACAATATACATGATATGTGATGAGTTTTTAGCATGTTTATTTTATATATGTGTAATAATGGGTTCTATGGCTAATGTGACATATAATATGATTTTGTGAATGTTTATGTTTCTTTACATTTTGTATATCAATATAAAGGTATTAATGTAAACTTAATTTGATTGCACCACTAAGCTATTGTTTAGTGCATCATTTGCTTTGTAATGCATAGGTAAAGAGACAGGTTAAGCAAGCCTTAGGACTTTAAGATTATCTAGAGAAGACTGCTTCTTTTCGTATTATTTTGGTATTTTTGTATCTAAAATATTTTGATGTAGAGGTTAAGCATTCATGTGTTGTATAAAAGGGGAAATGAGCCTAAACTATATTTGATATAATCTTTTTGAATTGTATGGCCTATAAAGTGCTAAAAGTTGATTTTAAATTGTTGTGTTGAATGATATGCCTTTTTGAGGTTGAGATTGACCTGATTGTGTTGTTATGTGCTATTGGAGTGATCAAATGATCATAGAAGTTAGAAAATTGATTAGAAATGATTATAGAAGTGTTGTTTTATTATGCAAGTTACAATTTGTTTTGCGATAGTGTCTTGATACAGCCGTTATACTGCTAGATTTTTGACATAAGGAATCCTAAAAGTGAATTGTAATTATGTTTTGGAAAAATTTTTGGTAACCCATAATTTTATAAGTTTATGCATTTGGTAAAAAAGGTGCATTCAAATATCATAATTATGGATAAGAGTTATTGAGTTTAGATAACGCATTTGTGTGCACACTCCTTAGTCAGGCTCGATGACTGGACTCGATAAGGGATGTCACAAGATAGGACTCTAAGGTAGAATATAAGTTTTATTTTATTATAACTCTCTTTAAATATAAAGAATCATTTTCTTATTAGGACTAAAAAAGCTACATTTATAAATGCTCAAGGTATGTCAAATCACATGTCACTTGAATTTTTATTATTTTTTTAAGAGTTCTCTTCTAACTTAAGCATTAGAGTCTTATCTTTAAAGACCTTTGTTTTTGCTTTTCTCTTATAGTTGTTTAGTAAATAGAGAAACATTAGAGTATTAATTTGATGTGGTGAGCATGCACTTTTTATTTCTCTATTTGCTAAAGATGGATGCCTAATTAGGCAATATTGCTTGTAATGAACAACCTTTGACTCTTGCTAGACATTCAAACAATGGAATCAATAATAAAGCTTCAAACACAACACTAGTGGGGCCTAATATAGCCTTAATTGTAGCTACCAATAGCTTAGCAACTATTACTCAATAATTATAGACTAGAATCAATTTCTTTATAGATGTCACCAAAAGGCAAGAGCAACACATGGAATCAATAACAATAGAAAAGAAGTGGAAAACACAAAAAGAGGATCTATAAAAGCTGAGTAAGAAAAATAAGTGGCTAATGGCTCAAGTCCAAAATGGTACTAGACTAAAAAGTTTGATGTAAATGAAGCTAGCAAAGAAGAATATAGGCTTATGAGGGTAAGTAATGAGGCATCAGTTAAAAAAGAGGATGCTATCGTTATAGTTAGCTCCTTCTAGCTAAAGCTTTGATTAATGAACCAATGGCCCAAAAATTTTCTCTCTTACAATTGGATAAATATTATGGGATGACATATCCTAAAAATCATCTAGCTAGTTTTAAAATAGTGATACTGTTGCGAACATCACAAGACCTAATTTTTTCTAAAGTATTTTCGACTACCCTTTGAGATATTGCCAATGATTAGTTTGATGATTTATGTAATGCCCTAATTTTTCAGTGTATCTATTTTTGGAAGTATTTCTATGGGAAAGATAATGAAAATAAATTTTTATTTATTTATATTGTATCAATATTTATTTTTTAAAAAAAATTAAAGACTAAAAATAATTATAGGATAAATAATAGACTGGATTTTGCATTGGGATTATATGGACCATTAGATTGAAGGTAAAAAGTAATTTTAGCCACCTATCTCCCTATATAAAAGGGAGAATTGTCAATTGTGTAAAAAGAAGTACATATCTTTTTCTTCAATGACACATTCAATAAGTATATAGTGTAATTTTAAGGAAAAATTCTCCTTTATAACATTAAGGTAAATTATACTAGCATTTAATCTCATCTCTTTCTTTTTGATATTTTGCATCTTTTGGGTATTGTTATTGGTGGGTTCTTATTGCTACAAATTTAGTTCTTCAAAAAAGGGAGAAGGAGAATAGAAAAGTGAAAGGGAAGGGTATACTCAAAATTAAGTGAAGAGATTCATTGTTTGCACCTTTTTTTTGTTTGTACATGAATAATTCCTTCCAATTTATTGAATAATGGAACAAATTTGCGTGATTTTGCTTGAATGTGTTACTGCCATTGATGAATTGAATATCTCTTGATTTTAATGATTTTTGTTAAATTGAATAATGATTTGCTATGAAGATTACATGTTTAATAATGCTAAATCGGTCTAGAATGATTATAAACACATTATGGTATGATTTAAGATGAATTTGGTGAAAAACATGGAGTTTGCTACTAAAAATGGAGTAAAATTGTGTCTTTTATTATAGAAAACTAAGCCCTATGGCCATGACATGCATGCCTATGACCCGTTTTGATAGCATAGTTTTTTTCATAACTTCTCCAAAAAATAAAAAAAATTCAAATCATTTTGAACTCAATTTTCATTATGATTTTAAACAACATTTCAACTCAATTTAGCTTATTTTTAGGGGTTTATTGAAGGGCTTTAGGTCCTAAAATGTGAATTTTAAATCTTTGAACTTTGAGGCCTAAAATGTGTTGACCTTATAAGATAATCCAATCTTTATTCAACTAGAGCATGTTTATCAAATACATGCTTACTACATCATTAATATTGAATATCCACATGATGATTATAAACATATGACTTATAAAACATGCAATGGCATTATGACTTGACCATACATATATGAGTTTGAAAGTAAACTTGAGTTATGCTTGACGTATTAAAATGTAAGTATTGTTTAATCAAGTTATAACAAAGATATCAAATCATGTGTAATATGGTACTAAAATTATGATATACTTCATGGTAAGAATGAATAAATGAACTTAATATCTCAATATATGAGCCTTATGAGAAGTTATATCTTTAATGATTGTTAACTATATTATTCATGAATTATGTTTTGATATTATTGGCAATTGCAATGTTACACATTGATTGATAAATAATATGGTCATATACTATAGTTGAAATGTTAACTAAAGCACATGTCATGCACTAAGATTGTGAGTTGATGTTAATGGGATTATGGGCCATGATATAAATGACTAATTAGTCAAAATTACAAAATAAGCCCTGTGTATGCTTAGAGAAATAGAATACCATTTGAATAAGTTAGCATGTCATACTAGGGGTCTTAGTAGCTACTTATTGATATTGTTAGCATTTTGAAGTACTAAATATTGTAGGTATGGTCATTGGGTCAAGATAAGGCCATACTATTTAGCTTTATAGAGCATATTACTATTTTGGCCCTATAGGGCAACCTACTGTTAGCTCTATAACACTCCACTGATTTGCCCTTCGGAGTATCATAAAAGCTGTTATCTAGTCAAGGGTGGTCTATGAGTACAATGGGCATTAACATGATAAGGAACATATTAGATTATAATAAATAACAAGTAAATAGAATAATGACTATATATACTTAACATGTAACTATGTTTTATGGTAATGTGAATTACGATTATATAAAGGCATGAAAAATATGAAAAATTCTATATATCTGATAAATGTTATCGATTTGACCTATATATATATATATATATATATATGACTAAAATGTGCAGCTTACAATACTGGTATATTTGTATGAATACATGCTTGCATGATTTTTACATGTTGGTTTGATTCTATACCACTAAGCAAGTTTTGCTTAATATGTTTGATATTTATCCACATGTAGGTTATAGCTTTAACAGAGAAAGCACTATTGAGTGGAAAGTATCCAGCTATCATTGGAGTCCACATATTGTATTTACTTTTGTTTTCAATTTTTGTATAGTTGTTTTCATTTGTTAAAGGATATTTGTTTTCATTCGTAAGCTAATTTTGCTAAAGTTATTAGATTTGTTTTCTACCTTGTTCTAGTGGTTTTTAAATATTATTGATTCTAAAAAATGGTTTATGAACTAGCAAATATGCTATGAATGTTACTGAAATAGGTATTATGTTACTGCATGTTTTTATGTATAGAATGATAGATTAATAGGTTAATTTATATGGTCATATAGGACTGGTACCTAAGCCTAGATAGGCATCACATTTAGTGGTATCAAAGTTAAATTGAGGTGCCTCATACTTGTCAACTCTAAGCCCATTATGTGTGTGTATGTTTTGTGTGAATTGATGTGCTTTGAATTTCATTTTATGGCATCCATGACAGCTACAGACCACTTACCATAATTCTTTACATTGAATTATTAGGAATATGTTAAACGAGTCATATCAAGTTATCCATAAAGAAGTGAATAGTTTTACACCAGTTAGCATGGTTAATATAAGATAACCCATTACATTAAACTCTATACCACTTGCACTAACTACACCTTAGGCATAAGTAAATCAAGCCATAATGCCAAAATTAATCTAATTACTGAGGTAAGATACTGCCAAAGTACAATCCCCACCAACTCCGACTTTACAACTAAAACCTTATAGAAGCATATTAGTTTAAAGGCTTAAGAAAAATCAAGCAGAAGAGTTCAAGGGACTCAAGGAAGAAGACTTTTAGGCTACTAAATACTAGTTAGAAAAGATGACTAGAATTCTAGATTAGATGGGCTACACTGATGAGCGAAAACCTTATTTGTGCAAAGTTCTTACTTTTTAAGGAGACATATAACTAGTGGAAGTCTGTGACTAGGGGAAAGACATCTGAGGTCATAACTTGGGAATTCTTCTAGTGGGAGTTCCAAAAGAGATATATTAGTGAGACTTATTAAGAGGTAAAGGGGTAAAGGAGTTCTTAAATCTTAAACAGAAGGGCATATTAGTATTTAAGTGTGAGAAAGAGTTCCATGGGCTTGTTAGATATGTGAAAGACATGTTCCCTATAGAAAAAGATCAATGTAAGAGGTTTTATAATGGTCTCAACTATGAGATTAGATATGGTGTTGCAGCCACCAGTATTAGAGATTTCTTAGTATTGGTCTCAGGTACTTTAGAGATTGAGGACATCTAAGAGCAAAGTAAAAATTAGAGGAATAAGACATAGGGAAAGAGGAGTCAAAATAATAAGGATATGTCTATTGTTGCTACTTCTAACAAAAAGCAAAAGAGCACCTATCAACAAGGCTCTTCCATTAGAGATAGGTATTCCTTTATGAGAGAATGCGAAGTAGGATTAGTAGCTTATGCACTCATACTAGTTGCAAAAAATGCATATGTACCTACTTATGAGCATTGTAATAGATCATATGGTCATGTCTATTAGAGAAAGATTAGAGCTTTTTTAAGATGTGGTTCTATTTTGCATATGCCAAAGAATTGCCCTAGAATTAATGATAGACCATAGAACAAAGGTGTTTGTACTGCTCTACAGTCAAAATATTTTAAGAAAATGGGGAACTATAGAGGTGGTTGTAGAAATTATGATGTTTTTTTTAGGATGAGAGTGGTTAGTGGAGTCACCACCTAGCCTCTACACTAGGACCTCTAATCTTCTATACCAAAAAGGTTTAGAATTTTAGATTTTATTTATGCCCCAATAATATGTTGTCCACGTATATTGTGACATTTATTAGTCCTTTATCATTCCATCATACATCATTCTAAATTTAAATTGCATCACTCTTGTATGTATAGAACTAAATTGCGATATTTAAAGAATACATTAATCTATATTATACATCAAAAAATGGGTAATTCATTATTTGTTAATTGACCTAACAGCTACCCATAATTCCATAAGGATTAGCGGTAATTGCCTAACTCCCATCTCAAGGAGATTGGTCTTTATTGAAATACAATTTTCATGTGACTTTTGATTAAAAAAAAATACAAATTCATTTTCCTAAAAAACATCAATTAATTATATAGAAAGCTATTTTAATGTCAAATTAGGGTTTAATGTGTAAAACAAGTTATTTACTAACTATTACAACCCCAAAATAAATGATAAAGTGTAAATAGTACAAAACCAAAGACAAATTATAGTCCTAAAATAGTCCCACTTTTACATCACTAGGTCCATGTGGACATCTAAAAGGTCAACTGTTAGTCCGTGTAGACCATCGCTAGGGAAAGATTGGGTCTGTTCCATCTTTCACTCAAACAAGAGAACCCAATTGACAACTCAGAGAATGCCAAGGCCAAAGAGGTTAGTTCGAGATTATTAAAGCATGATAAATATAATATGGATATATTTAAGATAAATGAATCTAAGGCCATTGATTATGTAAGCAAAGCATATGCTGAGGAATCATCATATAACTTATCACACATAGGTCTGTGTGGACATACAACCCTTACGACAAGGGGTACGTGTGGACTATTTTCAAGCTTCATCCCCACAATTACATACTTTCAATATTAATGCATGATCATATTAAGTCACATCAATCAATTGCCATATAATGTAGTACTATTGGAATGAAGAATCACGTTTATTAGATGTAGGTCCGTGCAGCCCAGGTTACGAAATTCTCATAAATGAAAGAAAGCTGTGCGGACTAGCCTATATGCTTGTGTCTAAGGCATTAAGTCCATGTGAACCTAAGCATGCATATGGTTGGATTCATGTAGTGGTGTTCAACATCATGCGACATGCCAAACATTAACTATAAGAATCAATCTCACATCCTATGTATCAATACAATTGGCCTACTCATCATAAATAGGAGTGGGGATAACAAAGTATCACCTCACTTATACATCAATTTCAGAGATCATAAGCCTACAAGACATGAAAGAATCTTTCAATGGACCTCAGATATTACCTTGACAAGAAAATCTCTTCAACCACTAGCATAAAAGCCTTAAGATTTAGGTGAAGATGGTTGGAATCATTCTTAGATTAAGCCTCTCAAGCTCCTCAATGTGTTTTATAGTTGGAATGTGTGTCTCTTTTTAATTGTAATTTTTTGAACCCCTTTTTCTCCATTGATGTAAAGAAGTATTTATATCTCTTTTTTAGGTTTTTCCTCCTATTTGTCTAGAAAGGAGTCCTAATCCTTAAAAGATTCTGGCTTCTAGACTGAATAGGTAAAATTCTTTCTCCGAAGCACTTTTCCCATTGACAAGTTCGTGCAGACTTATTCGTACTAGTCCACATGGACTAGGCTTTTTGGTATAATGGTCTATAGTCCTCTTAGGCTAAACATTGGCCCATTCATGTAGTTAGTCCATGTAGACACGGCTAGTAGGTCCGTGCAAACCTATCTTTTAATGGCTTTATGCTATGCTTGAGAGTTTATCTCTGGCTATCATCATAGGTCAAGGTGAGGTGTGTATAATTGCCCCCATTTTGGTGTGTGTTATGTGTCAACAATAGATAGCAAAGTATCTAAGTTAGGGATACTTACCTGTTAGCCTTTTTTACTCATGCTATTACTGAGCGAGCCTTAATGTAGACTTTAACATGGACTGTAGATTAACTTATGAGGCATGAACCTAAAGGATGGATTGGCTTACAAGGCTAAATTTAAAGGATAGATTAGCTTATGAGGTTGAAACCTGAGGATGATTAGCTTATGAGGTTAAACCCTAAGGATGATGGATTAAACTTGAAATTGATCCAAAATTAGAGAATTAAACTGGGGGTTGATTGAAAATTAGTGGATTGAACTCGAAATTGATCCTTGATCAGTGCATTGAACTCAAGGTTGATCTACAACTATGGCTGAATTTTGTGGTTGATCCAAGATTATGCTTGGAACTTCAAATTGAACCCACAAGAAAGAAATGGAATATTAATTTAGTTGAGAAGAAACTAAGTTTAACCTTTTAGAGGCTTTTCCTTTTTTCTCTGGCCCTTTTAGATTTTAGTAGCCAAGGGTCCATGAGGACATTATTGGTCATAGTCTGTGTGGACTAATCTTGATTAGATTCCATGCAGATTTATGTTGTGACTTTTGTGGACTATTGAAGATAAGGTCCATATGGACATAGTGGAGAAGTGGTCCGTACAGACCAACACCGCGGAGGTGCATGCGAATTTATCGCATTAGAGATATAAACATCCTTTTTCCCCCTTATTTTTCATTTGTGTCCTTTCTAGTCTTATTCTCCTACTCTTTTCTCACCAATAAATGACTCAGCTATGGCTTCTTATGTCAATAATGCCTCTGGTTCATCTTCTTCGAATGGTGAAGAGGCTCCCACCGTAATCCTCTTTCCACTGGGAGTGAGATTTAAACCTTCTCATCCTCCCCAAAAAGACATCTCTATGCTGACTCTAGTTGGTTTCGTTCCTTCTATCACTGTCAACTGACCTAGGAATGCTGCACCTATCAATAATGTGGTGTTTAGTGACCCAATTTCGATTTTGGTAGATTTGGCACATCATGCTTACTTTGAAGTGTATCCTCAGGTGCGCTTTCTATATCTTATGTGTTTTTTTTTTCTATTTTGGTCGAGTTTCTCTATGTTTTCATGCTTTGATAATTCCTTGGTTCGATAAGTCTGCATGGACTAAGTAGGCTAGGGCACAATAGGTCTATGCGAACTTAGATCTCTAGGAAAGTTGGTCTATGTGGACCTAGTACTCAACTTTATTTCCAAAACTTATCAAATGATCATTCTAGATGTTTTTCCTTTTGAAGTCTATGTGGACTTGTCGTTGACTATTTTTTACTCTGTTTGATGTCCGTGCGGACTTGTGCTTGGCCATTTTTTGACTATGTTTGATATCTGTGTGCACTTCCCTATATCTTGTAAATAAGGTTTGTGTAGACCAGTCTTGCCTACTTTTCTTGGTCTATGTGAACCTTTGTTTAAAATTTCAATCTGTGCAACTCTTTTTAACTTCTGCTTTGTTTGTTTTGCAGACATGCCTTAAGTGCGGGGGCACTTTGTTTAGTCCTTAACAGTGGTATTCCACCATGCCAGTGGTGGTGATGAATATAGTTCGGATGACTGGCTTCCTTACCTTCCTCGATCATCTTATGGGCAGAGATTTTCACAGTGATTTGCAAGCCTTATAGGCTCTACTAGATAGGTGGATGGATACAACCCATACTTTCCATTTATCATTCGATGAGGTGACTATCACCCCCTTCGACTGGGCTTTTATCACTGGGGCTCCTTGCACCAACCACACGATCACCTTTAATGCTTGCTATAGACATCCATCCTTACGGCTGTATAAGGTGAAGGAACTATTAGGGTTCGTCCCTCAAGATAGGGCTGGTAGTATCCGCTGCATGAATCTATAAGAGAGATAGGGGGAGGAGTTGCCTTTGAGCAAGTTAGAGGTGGACTAGTACACCCATTGTATTGTGTTGTACTTAATGGGTACCACTTTGTTTGCCAACACTAATGGTACTGTGAGTTAGAGCTTCCTTATAATCTTGAAAGAGGTTAATAAGATAGGCAGTTTGAACTAGTGCTACTCTTCTTTAGGATAGATGTTTTGGAGCCATGACATAGCCGTGCAGACTCGAAAGAGCTACCGCTTTATTCAAGGTTTTATGTTAGGTGTCTTGGTAAGCCATTCCCCTTGTCATTTGTGCACTTTCTTCAGGATTTTTATTGGTGACTTTGTTTCTTGTTATTTTTAGGTGTGGGCTTATGAGCTCCATTTATTGGCTCACCCTTACAAACTGGATGTGCCCTGCCACTATCCAGTGATGGATAGATGGGTGCGACCTTCTACAGGCCCATGGAATATGGCCTCATTGATATAGCATCGATAGTACCTTAGCTCCCGAGCTTGGACTAATGTGAGTATTCCCTACATAAAGAAAATTTTTGTTAGTGTTTATTCACATGTAACTAATGCTTACCTATACAGGTTGATTTTGCTTGGTGGGTCTTTCCCATCAATGATTTACCTCCTCCTCTACAGTTCATTAGGGGCTTGTCCTTTCATCATTTATTGCTAACCACTCTAGAGACGTACTGCTAGTTTCTAGGAGAAAGTATGGTTAGTTGGCACTTAGGTCCTGACGTCCACCTTATTCCCTTGAACCCTCTATATTCAATGTTTGGGTGGTACATTGATGACCTGGAGTCTATACAAGGGATAATTGTGGGACTCCCAGGGGCTACACTAGTAGAGGATAGTGATGAAGGTTATGCTCCTTGGGCCTCGACCCATTTGCTTCCATAGGTCCCTTATACATCTGGACCTCTGCCACCTTAAGTGAGTTTCTTATGTTTTGATTCCTTTTTGTGACATTTTCTAACTTGTATATGCAGTGTTACATCCTATTGCTGCCCTTGAGGCTAGCCCATCCTCCTCGAGAAAGTAGCCCAGAATTGCTCCTAACTCTCCCGGCTCTCAGTTCTTGCCTCCCCCTACTCATAGTGGAGCTTCAGGTCCATCCACTAGTCTGACACCTTTGCCTAGTAAAGTGATAGGGACCCTAGTGGACATCTCAAAGTTAAGCTATATGCACTATGATGTCGATGGGGAGCTATCTTCTGCTAAGCTCTGCATAGAAAAGAACTAGCCAGTGGCCTTTGAGCCTAAGAATACAATGCTAGTGAGGCCATTGGTTTCCATGCTTACATCACTTGAATCTTCTTATTGCATGTGCCTTACATTTCTTTCCTCTAATTAGGTGAAGAAGGCTCTAGTGGAAAGGACCGCCTGTGTTGTGAAGGCATTCAGAAGGGCCATGATAGATGAGACCCGGGTGCTGGCTGTAAGTGGCTCTTCCTATCAGGTGAATTTGGTGCATGTCATGCATATTATGTATGTTACATGTCTTTACATGTATATATATGCTGTGTATGTCATGTACATTATATATGTTACCTATGCAAGTACTTTATGGATGTCATGTATGTTACATGTGTATGTATGTATGACATGTGCTCTATGGATGTCATGTATGTTACATGTGTATATATGTATGATATGTGCTATGTTACATTGATCCTTCACTCATCTTATAGAATGAGCTATTAAGGCAGATGGCTACCCTACACGAGGCTCAAAGGAAGATTAGGGCCTATAAGGTGGGTGAGAAGCTGGTAATCTCTTTTGAGGATGAGGACATAGAGGAAAAGGATAACTTTAGGGAGTGGGCTAGGAGGCACCCCCTCCTTCTTTTCTTTCTTCTTTTTTTTTTGTTGTGTAGGGAGTAGGATGTGAGGGCTCCCTTCTCTTGGAGATAAGAATTGTTGCTTCCTATTTTCATACCTTTGAACTTTGTATGTACGCTCTAATTTTTCTTTCATGCACATTTATCTTTGGCTTTTATTTTATCTTGATGCTTTATTTTTCTTTCGTGCACTGGTATAAACTTGTGGTGCTTCAGTTCGTGCGGATATGAAAGGATCATTTTGGTCCAAGTAGACTTAGCTAACTTGGTTTGGGTAGACATTGCCTAAATGTAGTCACGGACTTGGTGTGGCAATGGCGTGGACATCTATCTCTAGTCTATGCAGACTATGATGCCATTTCTAGGTTCATGCAGACTTCCTCGTGTGTTTTGGATTCATGTTCCTGATAGGAAGAGGAATGGGATTTTTTATCTATAAATACCCCTTTTTCTTAATTCTCACACCTTATACTCTTCATCATGTCTCATTTTCACCTAGAGTTGTCTAAGATTTTATAATCAAGGGCCTTTTGGGCTTTCCCCATTATTGCCCCTTTTTCTGCTCTTAGGTTTTCGAGGAAGGTTCGGATTGACCCCGATTTCTTAAATGCTATAGCACAATACTGAGACCCTATTTTCCATGTCTTCATCTTCAATTAACAAGAAATTTGTCAACCTTAGAAGAATTCATTGCCATTTTGAAGTACAAAGTTACTCCTACAACCCTTTTAGCCCTGCCTTCTTTTGAGGATCGTTACCCTATGGATATGGTTCTTGCTTTGGGTTTTTCTCCAGTCATGGCTCATAAAATAGTGTCAGGAGTAGGCCTGATTTCTTTACGAGCAATCCTAGACCATGCCCATCAAATCCCCATTAATTTAATGGAATGGGTGAAACGTATCCTATTATGCCTTTTTGGAAACTAGCTCACTGTCACTTCCTATGATGAGTGTTGCAACTTCAAAATTCTTCACCTTCTGATTGCAACGTGTTCTGGATATAATCCTTTTGTTTTTTTCTAACTGAAACCATTCAAAGCTTAGATACACTAATGAAAGGAGACATTGATTTTGTAGTTGGGAGTCCATTTCCCTTGCAAGTATATGTCATGGAATTTTACTTTGTTGTGATCCTAATTTTTGCCTAGTACGCTTATGATAGTTTTTGCACTAGCGGGTCTGTAACGACCGCCAGTCGACGCCTTATGAACAGTGCATTCGGAACCCAATTGATGTTCCCCATGGTGCGGGTCATCATTTCGAGTCCGATGACTGGCATATTGTTCATAAAATTTTGACGGGCCTAAAAAGGGTCAAAATGAAAGAATTAAAATTTTTAGCAGAACCAATAATTACTGTTAGGGTATAAACCGTCATTATCGGAGATAAAAATATTTTGAGACTCGGACAGTTGGAGACCCGGGAATGTACCCGGATGGTTTTGAAAATACCATACCCTGAACCTCAAAAATTCTATTTAGAATGTTGGAGAAGGAATAAGAATTTTTCGAGGTCATCTGGTATTTTTTTGAAATATTTTATTCGCCTCGTGAATAGTGCCAAAAAGTCAACAGTTGACTTTTGGGCTGAAATTTTACATGGACCTTGGTTATAGTGATTTTTGGAGTATTGTAGAATATATTATGAATTTTCGAAGTTGAAAACCGAACCGAGAGAAACAGTGATTTTTAAAACGGTGCAATTTTGAGCTGAAATTTTACAGAGGCCTTAGTGGCAATAATTGAGAATTTTTGGAACTGGAATGGAAATTTTTAGAGGTCCCTAGAATATTTTATGAATTTCTATATCAAAAAGTGACCAAAAATCTTTAAAAATAGATT
>CANXYI012146074.1:0-10461 GCA_948208565.1 Hura crepitans | reverse complement strand
TTATATGCAAATTTTGCTAAGGATAGGTACTAGTCCTAGCTACCTTTAAATTTAATGGCATAGCTATGTATTATATCTTTTAACACTTGTATCACCCTTCTGATTGCCTATTTGTCTAAAGGTGAAAGGCTATACTATAGGTCAGCCTAGTGCCTAATGCCTAATATAGTTTCTTCCAAAACTTGGAAGTGAAGTGAGGATCCCTATCTAAAATAATGGCCATAGGTACACCATAGAGTTTGACAATTTCATCAATGTACAATTTAACTAGTCCTTTTAGTGAATAAACTATTCTAATAGGAATAAAGTGAGTTATTTTAGTCAATCTATCAATAATCACCCATACACCATCACACTTATTCTTAGTCACCTTTTCCCACTTTTATTCTAGTATTGCTATAGGATGCAACAATTCAAAAGGAACCTGATGCTTAGCTTTTACTTGTTGGCATATTAGACATCTAGCCATATATTCTGCTATATCTCTCTTTATACCTAACCACCACTATTGAGACTTCAAGTCTATATACATCTCCATACTACTAGGGTGCATATAATAAGGAGCTTTATGTGCCTTCCTCAGTATTTGTATCCTTAAGTCATCTGCACTAGGTACACAAAACCTATCTTGATAATACAAACATCTATCTTAACTTAATTCAAATCCTGTTGCCTTCCCCTCTTCAACTTTACCCATAATCTTTCTCAACTATTTATCCATCACTTGAGCTTTCATTATCTGTTCCTTAAAATCTAGTTTAATATGAAGTTTAGCTAGAATGTCATCTTCCCCTAGATATTATAGTCTAGCATTCATGGCTTTCAAGGTTACCATGAATTTCCTACTCAAAGAATCTGCCACTATAGTAGCTTTCCTTGGGCGGTAATCTATCAAACAATCATAATCTTTAATTAGTTCTAATCACTTTCTTTGCCTTAAGTTCAACTCACTTTGAGTAAGGAGATATTTCAAGCTCTTGTAGTTTGTGTAAATGTAACACTTCTCACCATATAGATAATGCCTCTAAATTTTCAAATCAAACATAATAAAATCTCACTCGAAATCATAAGTAGGGTAGTTCCTCTCATGTGGTTTTAGCTATCTTGAAGCATATGCTACCATTTTTCCTTTTAGCATTAATACACAACCCAATCCATTAAGTGAGGCATTACTATACACAACAAAATCCTTACCCTATTCTAGTTGAATCAGGATAAGAGCTTCTATTAACAACTTTTTTAGCTTGTCAAAACTTTCTTAACATATGGCATCCTATTCAAACTTTACATTCTTTTTGATCAATCAAGTCATAGAGGCTACAATCATAGAAAATCCTTTCATAAATCTTCTGTAATACCCAGCTTAACCCAAAAAACTCTGTATCTCTATCACATTCCTCTTAGGTTCTCATTTTAATACTATTCTGACCTTGCTAAGGTCTACTTTAATACCCTTTGCTAACACCATATGTCCCAAAAAAAGCCACTTCATTCAACTAGAATTCATATTTACTCAACTTGGCATATAGTTGTTTCTCCCTTAGAGTCTGTAGCACAACCCTAAGATGCTATTCATGTTCTTCTCTATTCCTAAAATACATTAGGATATCATTAATAAATACCACCATAAACTAATCTAGGTATGGTTAGAACACTGTTCATTAAATCCATAAAAGTTGTTGGGGCATTAGTGAGCCTAAATGGCATTACTAAGAACTCATAATACTCGTATCGAGTCCTAAAAGTAGTTTTAGGAATATTAGCTTCCTTGATCCTCAACTGGTGATACCTAGATCCTAAATCAATCTTGGAAAATACACTTGCACCTCTCAACTGGTAAAAAAGATCATCTATCTTAGGGAGGGGATATTATTCTTCATTGTCACTTTATTCAGCTATCTATAATCAATGCACAATCGAATTAAGCCATCTTTCTTTTCACAAACAAAATAGGGGCTCCACAAAGGGAAGTATTAGGTTTAATAAACCCTTTGTCTAACAAATCTTGCAACTACACCTTTAATTCTTTCAACTCAGTAGGCGCCATTCTATAAGGGGCAATAGACACAGGAGTTATACTAGGATACACCTCAATCTCAAAATCAAGCTCTCTCTATAGAGGTAACCTTGGTAACTCATTAGGAAACATATCAAGAAATTCAAAATCTATTGAGATTTGTTCAAGATTTAGGGTGGAAGTACTAGTGTTAATGACATGTGTTAGATGGGCTTCACACCCTTTACAAATGAGTTTTTGTGTTGTAACAATTGAGATGAGATTATTTGAAAGCCTACAACTATCACTCCCTATCCTTCTATAGTATGGAGAGTCAGTTTCTTATTTTCACAATCCACAATAGCTCGGTGTTCATACAACCAATCCATTCCTAAAATCACATCAAATTTATAGAAGGGTAACTCAATCAAATCCATAGGAAATAGATATTCCTAGATTATTAAGGGACATTGTCTATACACCCGATTCACATTCACACTTTATCCTATAAGATTATTGACTTGAATTTCTATGTTTACATGCTCATATTTTAGTCCTCTATCATGTGCTTATGCGCTGCATAGATAAGAATGTATAGATCCTAGGTCGATTAATGCCAAAACTAGAACATTAAATAAATGAAATGTAGTAATGACATCTAGCATTGTCGCTTCTTCATGAGCCCTGATAGCATATTGCCTCACCAGTGCACAGGCTTCTGATCCTATCCCCTAACTAGCACTGGCTTAATTCCCTCTGTGCTGCCTTGATCCTCTACTCTGAGATGTTGCTATAAATGGTAGAGTATGGGCACCCTCTAGCTATCTCAAAGGACACTCTCTTTGATAATGATCTCGAGTACTACAAGTAAAGCTTTCCCCCTTTCTACTAAACCAACATTGCCTTCGATGTCTCTTATTGAAAATATTGCAAGTTGGGGGTCCATTCTTGTTACTTGCTAATCCTGGAGCACTAGTAGCTCATAAAGGTGGTTGAGGTCTAACTGTAAAAGCCTACCTATACCTTTGAGATTGTGTCTGCCTCTGTGCCTAGTGCACTAATTGAGACTGTGCTTCTCTTCTTCTTTTACTACAACCTGATACTACACTGGACTGCCCGGTGGTGAACTATCTCTTCCTCTAAAAGAAGTCTCTCTTCTCCTATACCATCTTTTCTATATCATATGCAGATGCTACTAATGCTGCAAAATTTTTAACCCTCGGGTTAGCTATCTGCATCCTCAGCTGCACATTCAAGCCTTTCAAAAATCTCTTATATTTCTCCTCTTTATTAGGAATGAACTCCTTAGCATATCTTATTAGTCTGGTAAAATCCTTCTCATACTCCAACACTATTGTCCTACTTTATCTTAGATCTAGGGACTCCTGTGTCTTCTTTTCGTTGGATGAGTCTAGAATATTTCTCTTTCTAAACTCTATTAAGAAGAACTCCTAGGTGAGATCTGTTACTACCTTTCTCCTCTTAATGATATCCCACCAATGGAATGCTTCTTCCTAAAGTAGAGAAGTTGTACACATTAAGCTCTCTTTCTCTGTACATTCTAGCTATTTTAGAATTCTAAAGATTTTCTCTAACTAGTACTTTGCTCGAGTTGCATCATCCTCCTTTGTACCCAAAAAATCTATAAATCCTATCTTTTTAATCCTTTTTAAAGGTGTTTTCTATAAAGGAGTTGGTGGTGGTAGAGGTACTAGAGTTGGTGAAAGAGGTGGAATAGCAGCTACAGAAGTATGTCTGAGCAGATGCACTAGCTACTGTAATAGTGCCGAGGATTCTCATATCTGTGGCTATACTTGTAGTTGTGGCTATTGTGCAACATCACTGGGTTCTAGTATAACTGCACCATCAGCTCCCCCCTAAACTATTGTAGGGGCATAACTATCCATTTCCTCTCCCTGATCTTTAGGTATCTGATCACTCATCTTAATTAACTATAAAAGAAATAGGACTTATCAACCTTTTAATAGTGTAGTAGTTCAGAAAAAATCAACCTTAGACATTGGTACTCATGTAAGACACCTAGGAACATATAACTTATGCTCTGATACCACCTAATATGGAACCCTCAATTGGATTACCTAAGAAATTCGACAAGTGACTCACTTCCTACCAGATCATCCATCCTAAATTTGCTCCAAGTGTACACTCCTAAACTCTTATAGGTTGTTTTAAAACTTTATTAGATATTGCTTAGGTTCTTAGTCTAACACTTAAACATTTTCATACATGGTATAATAGACCTAGAAAACCCATTTTATAGACATTCTACATGTTGGAGAAAGGCATGCTAAAATTTTTTCACCTGTAAAAACACTTCTAATAATAGCAATATCATTTTACCTCCTTATGTACCCTTTTGGTCCCCTAATCAACATCAACACACATCAATAAACACATCAGAATCACACAGGGCCTTAGGCCCACAATTATAAAAACTCATAAAAGCAAGCCATATAGAGAAAACACCTATTTATATACATCACACCTATTCTTTTTATATATAGACATAAGTGGCCTCTAAGCATGCTAAAGCCATACCTACAGTGTTTACATGAGTACTAACTAAATAAAATAAAAGAAAAAGACACTATATACTTTTCAAGATCTGTGCTGTTACACTTCACGATCTCTGAGGCTAGATTGCTTATCTTTACAACATGTGCACTAAAACACTAGTACATTGAATATAAACTCAGTGGTGAATTTAAGGTATTTAAAACATGTTATATGCAATGGTTCACATGAAATAACAATATGATAGTCAAGATGTAGTGTGTGAATGGTATACCAAGTAATTCATGCAATTTGGGTGATATGCCATAGTTTCTCAATATTTACTAAAATGCCACTATAATAATTTCAAATAAATTAATTACAATAATTATGTAGTAACTTGCCATCAATCAAATCTATATATTAATTCAATTTAACTTAATAGGCCCAACGAGATAGACTACACTTAAGACATTGGACTAAGAGGGAACTGAAAAGTTGTGTAGTGGCCCACATTTTGGACCACGACTGCTGCACTGGCTTGGTCTGATAGCCTGAATATGCTCACATGAACCTCCCAATACCAAAAAATAGATAGTAGGGATCAATCCATAGACCTCCCAATATCTCAAACAAATTCAACTACCAATGATATTATGGATAGCAGGGATCAGTTCGTAGACCTCCTAATATCCAAATATCACAATAAAAACTTTAGTGGATAGTAGGGATCAGTCCATAGACTGCCCAATATCTAGATAATCATCAATATCAAACACTTCCAAAGGATAGAAAGGATCAGTCTGTAGACCTCCCAATATTTAGAAAGTCACAGTGATCATCTAGCAGCTGCTAATCCCTAAGTTGACTAGTTAACCCATCTAGTGGGTGTTTAACTAATAGGCCATTTAACCTTCTTTTATGTTCATTTATTTACTGATCATCATATTATAATATTTAGGAATGAAAAATAGATAGTTATGAATTTTATTTGATTGTCAAAATTTGACCTGGACAGTTACAGGTCATTTTTGGTCATACTGGACAGTTATGAGTCAATTTTTCTAAACCATTTCAAGTTACTTTCTTAGGCATAATTAAGTTCACATTAAGTCTAGTCTAGGCCATAATTTTAAACTCAATTATGTCTATGTTCAAGGTATATTTCAGTGTATGTGTCCCTAAGTCATTTTCTTGGGGCAATTATAGGTCATTTTCATTTTTGCGTATTCCGTTGTAGATCTCAAATTAAGTCCTTTTCATGCCATTTTTCAGTGCCATTTGCACCCATTTTCATAAATATTCATAGCCTAAAGCCAAGTTTAATTATACAACTCAAATAGCCTTAAAAGAGGCTTCAATTTATTCCACATAAACCTTACAAGATGTCCTAAAATTAAGGTGCCATTTACATGCCAATTTAGTCTATTTTTGAGGTCAATTTCACTATGTCATTCTAAGTCATTTTTAAGTTCCTTTTTAACCACTTCCTAACCTTAAATGAATTCCCAATATCTATACATTTCATACCTTATTGCTCATGTTTATTCACCTAACTCCTACCAAATGTACATTACACAATTCATGCCAAATGTGCCATGCCAATCTCTCACATATATACCATGCCATACCATACTTTTCATGCCAAATTAATCTCCCATACCTCTCAGCCAAAGCTTGTTAATGGCCATGATCATGCTTTTCTTCACATCTAATCACACATACACATATATTGGCATCATGTAATAAAACATACACACACACAATGCACCTACCATGTAAACTAAGCCATGACATGCCATGTAAATCTCTCAGCCATACCATGAAATCACACACACATGCATTTTTTCATCATATTCACCACATATACCTACATTTCCATCCCTAACATACTAATTCCCATGTACTATGTCATGTTAACTTGCCATACACCTAGTCTACATCCCAAGGTATGCTCATGGCCAACTTAAACATGATACTAACACTTCAATTTTTCACCACACATATGTACAATTCCTATATTTCTATGTCAAATACATTAGAAATCATACTAATCCCACTTTAATTATGCTATACATGCCACACACACTCATACTACCCTCTCAACCAAGTGAGGATATACCTTTTCCATTCATTCTTTTCATCTAATCACCATTCAATTCATTCATTCCACACATAATGAGTACAAACACAAGCCTAATTCACAAGTGCACATACTTTAACCATGAATTTCTTAACTTCTATACAAGTTTCCTACATATTTTACCATTGAATTTGGATTGGCAAGCTTCAAATCCATTAAATTCACATACCTTTACTTAAAATAGAGCCTTGCTTACCTTTTGGCACCCTTTTTCCCTTTGTTATCCTTCACTTTTCTTTGCCCCTCGTACATGCCTCCTCCCCTTAGAAAATCCATAGAAAATTATTTAAGTCCCCAAATGAAAATCCAAGATTATAGGAATCCTCAGAATAGTAAAATTCTCTAGTAAATAAATTAAAAAGAGAGGAAACACTTCCACACATAAAGTTGGTTTCCAAGCACCTTTTATGTACACTTGTGAACTTTTTGAATTTTCTTAAAGTCTATAGACATCTATGGCTTTCAAACCCTTCAAAGATAAATTTACAACTTGTCAATGGAATTTTTGGTGTGAATTAGTGGTTGGTTTAGGCTTGTGAAGTCATCAAAATGGTAGAGCAAAGAAAGGAGTGGCATTAGGAATGAGTGGAAAAAGAAAGGGAGAAAGAGAGGGTAGGTGGGTGGTCAGTGCCAAGTGGACATCTAGGTGGTAAATTATGACTTTTAAAGTGGTTGAGGTGGCTTAAGTGGTGACACTTGTCACTAGAGTGCCCCGAAAATGCTCGATTTTGATAGAAACTTTGGGAAATTTTTAAAAATCACTTGAACTTCCAAAAACCATCACATTTATTTTAAAAATCCTTAATTGGTCCTAATTAGAGGCTCATAAAATTTCACGACCAAATTTTCTTGACAATATAGTTAACCAATTGCCTTGATTTACGTGTAAAACCCCAAATTAAGGAAAAGTTGCAAATGACCTTAGAATTTAAAAATTCCTTCACCAATGGACTCAGTGGAATTTTTAACCTTTAAGGTATGGTATTTTCAGGTCTGTTCGGGCACATCCCTGGTCATTCCTAGCTTGAATCCATTTGAGTCTTTGGCCCATTAGATTATAGCCTAAAATAATTTATTGGTTCTACTAAATCTTTAAATTAAGTCATTTTTAAGCCCCTCAAAGTTTCATGATTAGTATGCCTTGCCTAGGCCCTCATAAAGATGACCCAGCACTTCAAGCACACTTTCTGAGCCTTAGAGGTACTGTTCATGGAGCCTTGACTTACGGGCATTACAATTCTTCCCCTCTTAAGAAATTTCATCCTCAAAATTACCTGGAGTAAATAAATATGGATATTGATTCTTTATATGCTCCTCGAGTTCCCATGTTAGTTCTTTTGCATTATGGTGCTTCTAGAGAACATTAACTAGAGGAATAGTTTTATTTTTCAACTACTTTACTTCTCGAGCCAGAATCTATACTAGTTCTTTATTGTAACTTAGGTCTCACTGCACCTCAATATCCGTCACTAGAACTATATGGGAAGGATCTAATCTGTAACTTTTGAGCAGTGAGACATAAAACACATCATGCATCTATTGTAACTTAGGTGGCAAGGTTAGCCTATATGCTAGTGGTCCCACTCTCTTTGTAATCTCATATGGTTCGATAAATCTGGGACTCAACTTCCCTTTTTTCCCAAATTTAAGCACTTTCTTCCATAGAGATACCTTTGAAAACACTTTATCCCCCACTGTATATTCAATATCCCTCCGGTTCAAGTTAGCATAAGACTTCTGTCTGTCAGTTGCAACTTTTAATCTTTCCTTGATAACCTTGACTTTCTCTTTAGTATCTCTGATTAAGTTAACTCCTGAGATTTTATTCTCCCTAACTTCACTTCAGCACAATAGAGTTCTAAACCTTCTGCTATATAATGCCTCATAAGGTGCCATGCCCAAACTGGCTTGATAACTGTTATTATATGCAAATTTAGGTAGGGAAAAGTACTAGTCCCAGTTGCCTTTAAACTCAATGGCATAGCTATTCAACATATCCTTAAGTACCTATATCACCCTTTTTGATTGTCCATCTGTTTGAGGGAGGAAAATTGTACTGTAAGTTAGCCTAGTGCCTAGTGCCTAATATAGTTTCTTCCAAAACCTGGAAGTGAAGTAAGGATCCCTATCTAAAATAATAGCCATAGGTACACCATAGAGTCTGACAATCTAATTGATGTACAATTTAGCTAGTCTTTCTAGTGAGTAATCCATTCTAAATGGAATAAATTGAGCTATTTTAGTTAATCTATCAATAATCACCCACACAGCTTCACACTTATTCCTAGTCATAGGCAATCCCATTACAAAGTCCATCGTTACCTTTTCCCACTTCCATTCTAGTATTGCTATAAGATGTAGTAATCCAGAAGAAACCTGATGTTTAACTTTTACCCGCTCACATGTTAGACATTTAGCCACATATTCTGCTACATCTCTTTTCATACCTGACCACCAGTATTGAGATTTCAAGTCTATGTACATCTTAGTACTACCAGGGTATATAGAATAAGGAGCTTTATATGCCTCCTTTAATATTCGTAACCTCAAGTCATCTGTACTAGGTACACATAACTTGCCTTGATAATACATGCATCCATCCTCACTTAAGTCAAAACCTATTGCTATCCCTTTTTTAATTTTATCCATAATCTGTCTCAACTATTCCTCTTTCACTTGAGCTTCCTTGATCTATTGTCTAAAATTTGGTTTAATATGAAGTTCAGCTAGAATGGCATCTTCCCCTGTGTATTATAGGTTAGCATTCATGGCTTTCAAGGTTAACATGAATTTTTTGCTCAAAGCATCTGCTACCACATTAGCTTTTCTTGGGTGGTAATCTATCAAACAATCATAATCTTTAATTAGTTCTAACCACCTTCTTCGTTTTAAGTTCAACTCCCTCTAAGTAAGGAGGTGTTTCAAACTCTTGTTGTCTATGTAGAGGTAACACTTCTTCCCATATAGATAATGCCTCTAAAATTTTAAAGCAAACACAATAATAACTAACTCTAAATCATGAGTAGGGTAGTTCCTCTCATGTGGTTTCAATAGTCTCTGTAGATACCCATTTTCGTCTAACCTAAATAAGTATACCTAAAAATAAAAACAAAATGAGGATAAAGGGGTTGTGTGCAATTCAAAGTATTAGGGTGATAGCTATTCTATTTAGTTTGCATAAAATTTATATGCCATTTTGCTTAATAGCTACTATTACTATTATTATAGACGTAAGCTTAATTTTCCGTGTAATTATTATTAATTATTTGTGAAAGAAATTACTTATAAAAGGAGATTATTATAGAAATAACCGGTATGAAATTTAAAAGTAAATTATTAGGTTATGCATAAGTTATTATCAAAATTAAAAAAATAATAATATGTCATATCAACAAAAAAAAATTAATTACTAATAAGAATAGTCACAAATAAATAATTACAAAATCAAAATAATAATAATAATAATAATAATTACAAGAATAATAAAAAAATAATTAAAAAAATAAAACAAAGGAAAAATAGTAAAATTACAAATTAAATTAATTACAATATTACAGAAAATAACAAACAATTAATGAATATTACAAAACTAAATAATACAAATTAATTATAAGGAAATTTAAAAAAAAAAATCATACAATCCAGAATCAAAAAATAAAAATAAAAAGGAAAATACTGTTGGGCCAATCCTAAGCCCAACAGTTTGTAGCCCACTGCAAGCCCAATTTCAGCCTTCTGTAGTCCATTGTAGCAGCCCATTACAGCAGCTCACTGCACAGCCTAATTCCAGTCCATAGCCAGCCCAACC
>CANXYI012146066.1:0-11667 GCA_948208565.1 Hura crepitans | reverse complement strand
ATGTAATACAAATTGCATTATGCATACATGCAGCATATAATATGCAAATCCTTTAGTCATGCATATCTATCATGACTATACTTCCTATTATATATTACCTGTTTTAAGCTTAAGTCAATCATCCAACATTACATTCAAATTCTTGTGTTCTAAGATGCATGTGCTATAGTTATAGCCATTTAACTTTATTCCTTTGTTGTACTTAATCTAGTTAAGACATATAATTTGAATGCAATATTACATCCATTTACCCTTTATTATTTCTTAGGCCCATATTTGTAAGACAACTTTTTTAACACTAGATAATGGGATCCATGCCTGTGCAGTGGCCCACATTATGGACCTTGGTAGCTGCACCTACCTATGTCCACCTAATAACAGGGATCAATTCACTGGAACCTCCTAATACCGAAGTGGCAGGGATTAGTCTTACTGGATCTCCCAATAAAAGGGATAGCAAGGATCAGTCTTAAGAGACCTTGCAATATCTTAAGTCTCAGCATTAGTGGATAGCAAGGATTAGCCCCGTGTGGACCTCCCAAAACCCAAGGTGTGTAGGGTTCACACTCAGAACCATAGTGGCTACACTTGCCTTACCACACAAATAAATAATGATCCACATAGACCAAAGCCACTAGTAACTACTACTCCTTAGTTTATCGGTTAACCTATCTAGTAGGTAGTCTAACTAATATGGCTCGAGCTCAATAATCATTTATGTTGCTTATTTATCCCAATTAATCTCATGTTTTCGTTGCTTATCTTTCCATTGCTACCACCTTTTTATGTAGTTACAGTCATTCATGTTACTCGACTACTATTCTCAATATCTTAAGGTCTATTATTAGATTATTCGTCTTACTCATTTTGCGTAGTTATACCCAATGGATAATATCATAACCATTAGTTATTCATACCATTATGTTTCTATATTATACCACTTAAGTTTAAATTATGTAGCTACCATATTATTTCTGCATTTTACCTTGATACCACATTATCACATTACCCACACATTTCGTTTATTCATTGCTAATTATTCCATTATCAAAACTACATACTTTTAAGTATACATATGCCTTAGATACCCTAAATACCATAAACATACATCTAGTGACCATTTTACACATCACACAACTATCACATACAAAAGCATATACACTTAATTTCTTATTATTTTCATATCATGATCATACTTTTTACTTAGTTTCTATCTCATTTACGTTACATTTACATGCCAACCACACCTATACACACACATCCACCCTTGATCCACCTTTCAGCCATACACACTTCACATACATACAAATTATTTTCTCATGTTTTCTTTACATAATTATGCTTGTTATAATCACTATACCACACATGCACATTTACCACATGAAAACACATACACATGCACTTGATGTAACCATTCCATACACACACTTACATACACATATGTAACAAGTTATCAATATGAAATACATATCACATTAAATTCACTTACTATAAGTTCCAATGCACTTTAATTCCACACCTCAGTGCTTGTCTTTGCCTTCCTCCAACAAGTCTTTCCCTTTGTCTACAAACATAATAGGTTGTTAACTTTAAAAATTCATAAAAAATCCTACATATGTCTAAATTAAAAACTAATCTCATAGATATTATCTACACACTTAATACTACCTAAATAAAATTTAAATCTTTGAAACAAATCACTTACTCTCAAAATGGGCACCATTCAACAAATGCTTAAATCTCCTCAAATAAGCATTTTTCTTGATTTCTATCAGTAAAATTAGGTTCTAGAGACTGTGGAGGCAAGATTTGATTTATCAATGGTGGAATTTGCTTGAAATTGGGGAAGAATGAAGAAAATAAAAAAAAAAGTGGAATCTTAATGGAAATATCATTGGCCTTTTTGGAGGAAAGGGAGGTGGAAGACAACTCTAACACATGTGAGAGTTGGCACACATGCCACCTTATATGTTATAACCATGGATAGCTATGACTGTGCCATATGTCGATCCAACAGTCCACATTAATCATGTTTATGTTTTATGCTTCAAAAATTCAAATTAAATGTTTGAGGCCTCTAAAATTCATTCTTGTAGTGCCAAAAATTCTCGAAAGTCTCAATTAGGAACCCTCAAAATCTTCGGTTAAAATTCCAAAGGGAATTAGGTTAACTATTCACTTGCATAATTAAGAAATTTCGATTAAATATCAATTGACCTCAAAAAATTCTAATTCTTCACCATTAAACTATTTAGAATTTTTGTTATTCAAGGTATGCTATTTTCAGGTCCATCTAGGCATATCCCAAGCCTTTCTCGACATGATGCCAACTAAGGTCACTATTCACTAGATTTCAGCATAAAATAATTTATTAGTTTAGCTAAAAGTGTTAATTATTTCATTTTAATCATTATTTCACACGTCAAAATTTTATGACTAGTACTCCCCCTTGGTCACCTCACAATGCCTCGAATGCTTAGAAAACACTATTTATGCCTTGAGAAAAACTATTCATGGAACTGAGATTCTTAGGTGTTATAATCCTTCCCTCTTAAGAAATTTCATCCTCAAAATTTACTTGGTGAAAATAAGTAAGGATATTGAGCTTTCATTTGTTCTTCACTCTCCTAAGTAGCCTTTTCTATCTTGTGGTGCCTCTATAGCACTTTTGCTAGTGGTATAGACTTATTCCTTAGCTCCTTGACTTATTTGGCTAGTATTTGCACTGGTTCTCCTTCATAAGTTAGATTTGGCTATACTTGGATTTCCTCTATGGGTATCACAATGAAAGGATCAGCTTTGTGTTGCCTTAACATCGATACGTGGAACACATTATGAATCTATTGCACTTCTGGTGGCAAAGCCAACTGGTAAGCTACCGGTCCCATATATTCTGTAATCTCGTATGGACAAATAAATCTCAGACTCAGCTTCCCCTTTTTATGGCACCTATTACCCATTCTGTACATTAGACTTGAATAAAGAGTGGCACACAAATTGATATCTGAACTACTTTATAAGAAAAACCTATTTAAATTAAAAAGTTTTCTTTAGTTAAAATATTCCTTTCATGTTCAAGTTGTAAAAATAGTGAATAATAAAAAACATGCTTTACGAGGCATACTAATGGGGTTATCGTGTAGAAAATTTGATAGCATAATGGCTATGCTAGGACACTTTTCCAAATAGTAACCTATTAAAAAACACTTTTATAAGATCATACAACACATCTCCACTTAAAACAAGTCCATTTGATCCTTCATCATTAACACAAGGCAACACTCTCAAGCATGCTTAAGAAACATGATCATGCAAGTCATGCAAGTGTTTGAAAGTTTTTAAAAGAAAATTTAAATTATCTATTAATAAGAGAATATAGAACATGATACAAAAATAGAGATTAAGCCCAATCACTTATTTGTCACAAGAGTGCTATCTGATTAATTACATCATAAGAATTACACAAAAGAGATCCAAAATACCTAAATGGGATAACTTCTTGATCTCCTATGGTTTTGAGGCTTTAACTCTAATCTACTGCCTTTTACCTACACACCACAAACAACATAATGCACTAAGCTTTCGCTTAGTGGTGTATTCACATCAACATATGATTATGGAATGCTCATACAATAATATCAATGCATATGAAAATTTAGTCAAACTTATGGCAAGAGTAAAATATGTATGCAAGCATACCAATATAACATGAACATAGCTCAAAATGTACACATCAACATGGTAATACCAATTAAATTCATAAAGTCAAGTATATTAGCCACCATTGACTTTGCATTAACAACTATATTAAAGATAAATATAGGGCCATATAATTATGCTAAATCAATAATATAATCATCACAAGGGTCAACTTAAGATTATCACCAATTTTATTTAATATTACAGTTTAACACATGCCTATCTATACACTAGATAGTGGGACATGGCTTATAGCCATATTGATCTGTAGATCATCCATAAAACTTGAAGGTTATTATCAAATTTTAAAGTCTAAGCCATAAGACCCATAGTCCAAAACTCGGACTTGAAAATCATATACAAAACCTGAAGTCTATAACACAGGACTTTAAGTTCAAAAAATAATGAATTGGAGTCAAAATATTGCCCTTAGGCTAAATTAGCACCCTTAGGTACCTTAGTAACTGCTATCGCTCCCTAGTTGATCGGTCAACCTATCTAATCTAGGTTGTCTAATCGTATGGGGCATTATTAAACTCATTAATTCCACTATTTTAAATTAACTAAGACATCTTTATTTGAGTTAATATCATCTTAATCATGTTATTATCTCTTTTATCAAGAGGATACATTTTTTTTTGATATCTCATCATATCTTAGCCTTTAGCCTCATTACCATGCTCATTATATGGTTAAGCATAAACAACATTAAGGGTTCATAAAGCACAAATGAAACATGATCAAAGCAAAATTTTGGGTTCATTAACTCATTAACATACATAAACATTAAACTTCATTTTAACTATCAAAACTCATCACACCATAAGCAAAGCCCGAATGTTAATCATGCCCACAATTTGGGGTTAAATCAACACTCCCATTTTCATAATACATATCAACTATAAATACATAACATGATTTAAAGTTCAATTATACTAACATAAACATGATCTATTAACCATAATATTCATTTAGCTTATGGTAAGCTTATAATCTAACACATAACAATCAAACTTTTACATGCATTAAAAGACCAATTTTGGTGCCTCTTTAAACATACTCATATAATCAAATTTTCATTCTTGATCTATATCAACTCTAATACATAACCATCCCATATCATATGCATATCAAGAAAATCAAGAAAAACATGTATTTATAATATCACATAAGACATATACTTGCACATAACTCAAATGAGGCATTTGGCCTCTATAAGCACACACTATTGCTCATCTATTTCAAGCTTACATCATCCTTATAATCATCTATACATATTAATCCATTCAAGCATCCATCATATTTCTCATTTATTTCATATTATTAATTGTCACATAAAGCATAAATACACATTAAATGCTTAAGCAATGATTAATCTCATATTAAGGTGAACACACATACCAAAATGGATCAAAACACAAATTTGAGACTCGATTAAGCCTTCTCCTTTCCCTTAGATGCTCGCATTACATTTTTGTCTATAAAAATAAATAGGCTTAACTTAGAAAATTCACAATAAATCGTATATACATCCAAAAATAAAAATGAGCCTAGAAAAACACTTGTGGGCACCTATAGAATGTAGGAAAAATGTCAGTTTGCAAAAACTCTTACTCAATCAAAATTTAGTTACTATTCATTGAGATAGAGAACTCACAAAATCTTCTAATTACCTTTGAATTTCAAGCCAAAAATACTCTCTAGAGGTTATGGCGGTTTGCTTTAAAGGTTGGAATCATGATTTGAGGGACGATTTTTGGGGAAGAAGAAGAAAAGAAAGTGGAGGAGAGATAGAGTGAGTGTCATCCTCTTGAAGAAGAAGAAGAAGGAGGAGTTGTCACTATTAGGCATTTGACTAAAGAAAATGAAGGTTTAACTTATATACTTATGCCCTTTTTAAAAGAATTAATTCTTTCTTCCTCTTCCTTCTTTTTTCCCCCTTATCTTATCTTCTAATTGCCTTAATATAAAACCCAAACATCATGCAAATTTATATTCCATAAACCTCTAAATTTTTAGGCTCAAAAAGTGAGAAAAATCGATAAAATTTAACTTATAAACTTAGCCCAATTTTTGGTAAAAATACTTCCCAATATTTAAAAATTCTGATTCTAATGCTAATTGACTATTTGAAATTTTTTAGTATAAGATTGTATCAATCCTAGAGTTTTTTGAGCAAAAATTAAATATTTTATAGTTCAGCTAAAACTAGGTCACTATTCACGTGACACTATCGTAAAATCTTCTTTTGCATTTTTAACTATCAAAACGACTTTGAATTGGCTTCAAACTTTACCCAAAATTATTTTATGATTAATACTTCCCATTAGTCCAATTAGTGTGACTCAGGTTTTTGGAAATACTATTCATCTCAAGAAGTACTATTCATAAAGTCGGGATTTTTAGATATTACAATGTTTACCAAATTGAAGCATCTTTTTCCATGATGATACTTTGAGGAACACTTTTTGACCAACCTCATATTCAATATCTTTTCACTTCAAATCAGCATATGACTTTTGTCAGTTAGTGGCATCTTTTAACCTTTCCCTGATAATTTTGACCTTTTCCTTAACATCACTAACTAGTTATGTCCCATAAGTTTGCTTTCCCCCATTTCACTCCAACAAAGTGGAGTTTTGCACTTCCTACTATACAAAGCCTCGTAAGAAGCCATGCCTCGGCTAGCCTAGTTGCTATTATTATAAGCAAATTTAGCTAAAGGCAAATACTAATCCTAGCTTCCTTTAATTCAATGGCACAACTTTGCAGCATATCTTCCAATATCTGTAAAACCTACTCCTATTGTCCATCTATTTATGGATGGTGGGTTATGCTAAAAGTGAGATAAGTACCTAAAGCGTATTGTAGTTTCTTCCAAAATCATAAAGTAAATTAAGGGTCTTGATAAAAAATAATAGCAAATGGTACTCTGTGCAACTTCACAATCTCTTGTATGTCCAATTGTGCTAATTTTTCCAAGGAATAATCTATTCTGATTGAAATAAAATGAGTTGTCTTAGTTAGTCTATCTATATTCACCCATACTGTGTCACACTTGTTTCTGGTCATAGGTAAACCTATCATAAAGTCCATGGTGACTCTTTTCCACTTCCATTTCGAAATTGCTATAGGATGCAACAATCCAGAAAGAACTTGATGTTTAGCCAGAACTTGCTAACATGTAAGATATCAGGTCACATACTTAGCCACATCTCACTTTATTCTTGGCCCCCAATAATGTGATTTCAGATCAAGGTATATTTTTATTCTCCTCGGATGCACGGCATAAGGAGCATCATATGCTTCCTTTAGGATCTGTGTCCTAGTTCCTCTAGATTTAGGTACACATAGCCTGTCGTGAAAGTATAGGCACCCATCTATCTTAATCTTAAATTCTATGGTCTTCCCCTCTTTGTCCTAACTCATTATTTGCATCAGATGATCATCTCGAGCTTAGGCCTCTCTCACTTATTGCATTAAATCTAGTTTTACCTATAATTCATCTAATACTGCATTATCCTCGGTGTATTTAAACTTGGCATTCATAGCTTTCATAGCAGCTATGAACTTTTGACTCAAGGCATCAACTAGTACATTAGCCTTCCTTAGATGGTAATCAATCAAACAATTATAATCCTTTATCAATTCTATCCATCTTCGCTATCTTAGATTTAACTCTTTTTGTGTGGGAAGATATTTCAAGCTTTTGTGATTGGTGTAAATGTAACATCTCTCACCATACAAATAGTGTCTCCACACCTTTAAGGCAAAAACAATAGCAGCTACTTCTAAGTCATGTGTTGGGTAATCTCGTTCATATGGCCTTAGTTGCCTCGAGGCATAAGCTACCACTTTCCTATCTTGTATGAGTACACATATAGCCCATTGTGTGATGCATCACTATAAATCACAAAGTCTTTTCCCTGCTCGAGCTAAATGAGAATGAGAGCTTCAGTCAACATCAATTTTAGCTTATTAAAGCTTGCCAGGCATTTGTCATCCCATATAAATTTTACATCCTTCCATAGTAATCGTGTCATTGGGGCTGCAATTATAGAAAATCATTCACAAATCTCCTTTAATATCTAGCCAATCCTAGGAAGCTTCGAATTTTAGTCATATTCCTAGGAGGCTTCCACTCTAACACTACCTTAACTTTGCTTGGGTTAACCTTGATATCTTTCACCGATGCAATATGGCTTCAGAAGGCCACTTCATTTAACCATAACTCACATTTACTCAATTTAACATTCAGTTGTTTCTCCCTTAGAGTTTGTAATGCTAGCCTTAAGTGCTGTTCATGCTCCTCTTTAGTCTTAGAATATATCAGGATGTGATTGATAAAGACTATGATGAACTAGTCCTAGTATTACCTAAAGATCCAGTTCATTAGGTCCATGAAGGTTGCAGAGGCATTAGTAAGCCTAAATGGCATCACTAGGAACTTATAATGCCCATATATAGTACGAAAAGTAGTATTTGGAATATCAGATTCCTTGATTCTCAACTGATGATACCCGAACCTCAAATCAATTTTTGAGAATACACTGGCACCTCTGAGTTGGTAAAAAAGATCATCAATCCTTGGCAATGGATATTTATTTTTGATTGTCACTTTATTCGGCTATCTATAGTTGATGCACAACTAAAGTGACCCATCTTTCTTTTTCACAAATAATATTAGTGCTCCCCATAGTGAAATACTCAGCCTGATAAAGCCTTTATCTTGCAATTCTTGTAACTTCACCTTCAACTCTTTCAAGTCTACAGGGGCCATTTGGCACAGGGTATAGATATAGGTATTATACTAGGATACACTTCAATTTCAAATTCAAGTTCTCGGTTTGGGGGTAGTCTTGGTAGCTCATCTGGGAATACATTTGAAAATTCTAACACTACTTGTATCTGGTCTAATCTTAACTTTGCATTATTTTGTGTCAAACACATTGGCTAGGTAGGCCTCACATCCTTTCTGGATTAATCGCCTTGTTGTCATTGCTGAAATGACATTAGGTAAAAGATCCCATTCACCAACCACTGTAACTACACCCTCGTCAGCTATCTCAAGTGTAATTCTCTTTTGTTTACAATCTACTATAGCTTTAGACAACCAATCTATACCTAGAAAAACATCAAATTCATTAAATGGAAGCTTAATAAGGTCTACTGGAAATACATGATCCTGAACTACTAGAGGATAGTCTCTCTATATTTTGTTCACTACTATATGTTGCCTCATTAGGTTACTAACCATGATATTTATGTCTATAGGTTTGGGTTCTAGATCCCTATTCTGTGCTCGTGTAGTGCAAATGTATGAATAGGTGGATCTTAGGTCTATCAATGCTAAAACAAATGAGTCAAATAAAGAGTAAATACCAGTAACACAACACCATAATACCCAATCGATAACTAGTTCAAATATAGGATGTCACAAGTGATATCTCCTACCTGATCTTGTTGTTGGATCTGAACGGAAGATATTACACAAACTTAACTATCTTACTACTATTAACTATTAACATATACATATAACTATATAACCTAGGGCAAAATATCTTTACAAAGACATGAGTGCCAATCTAATATCATTGCTCACCTGTGCTCATATGATGCCAAATTAAAACTCATTAATCTGCATTGCTTTGCTTGAGGCTACAACTTATACTCCTTTCTATTGCAAACACATGAGCAAAGCTAGTATGTTGAGAAATGATGCTCAGTGGTGTATTCAATGAAATATATATGTGTAACATGCAAGCACACAAGCATGCATCATGAATATAATAACATTTACAAATTATAACATTCTGATGTCCTAACAAATAAATACCTGTATGATATCAAGTTTGATATATACTCAATAATGCAAACATATAACTACACATCATAAACAATTTTTTCCCTTATTCCAATTAACAGTATAAATCTAATTCATAGCTCCTTTAGTCATCAGTATTTCAGATTTAGTCAACTTACTTTAGTTAACAATATTCTTGTTTTATGCATATTAACATCTTAATCACTTTTTTATATCATCGTCTTCTCTTTACATATATACTACATTCACAAATTGACATAATATAATATAATCATTTCTTACATTAATTACCTTACAATTTAAAAATAATATGTTATTTATTTAACTTAAATAGTTTTGTTCTTATGCTTCTAACATTTCTTGCATAATCATTTTAATTTATCACATTGATTTCCTTTAATGCATTGCTCTTGTCACCATAATTCTATTCGCTTGAGTGAGATTAAATAACTTTTATTTTGTATACGAGCTAGTCATACAATGTTCTTTGCTCGATCATTAAAAGCTTTCTTATTAATATTCACTTTTATTAACTCTTTAATTAAGGCAGCCCATATTTGACAGATAAAACCTTACTACTAGACTCAGGGGACATAAGTGTGCAGTGGTCTACATTTTGGACCTGATGACTGCTACACTAGCATAAAAGAATATCAATAATTGTGCAGTGATCTAGATAAACCTCCACGGCGACTGTACCTACATGAATATATGTGTAATGGTTCTGACAGACTTGCTGGTAGTTGCACTCGTATGAATTATCATAACATGTCACTATATATCTAGTTATACCAATGTACTATATGTGTATGTGCAGTGGCCCAAATGGACCTGATGACGGTCGCACCCATATGAAAATAATATTAAATATCTAGCAGCTACTCCATTCCCTAAGTGACCGATCAACCTATCTAATGTACTATTTAACTTAAATGGGCCATACTCACATTTTATAAATAATTACTTCATTTACTTAAATCACATATACTACTTGCATTGTAAAATTCCACTTGTTTTTAACTGATAATTTATTCCATCATTATCAACCACGTGTATTCACGAAATACTGTCATTGTTTTCCAAGCACACTTGGGATGCTATCACCTTTATGACGTATTTGATCTCACTATATTATACATCCTTTATAACATATACCATATATAGTTCATACAATAACATTATATCATGAGTATGTATTGTAATACACAACTCATGTTTCGGTATGTTTCTTCATCATGTACCATATATTACTGATTTATAATAATATTTGTATTTCATAATCTCATAAACTTTTCTTTTCTTCCATTGAATTCAATATGTTACTATTATCATATATCTTACTTCCCATTTAATTCCCTTATATTGTATCATCGTCTGTATTTGCTGTATGAAAATCAACTTTCTCTTATTCATTTCCTTTTTTTCAATCACTTAAATAGTCCTTAATATTTTTCCATAGATTTCTAATTACTTCATATCCATGAAATTTCTTAATATAAATTTGTATGTTATTCTCAAGTGTCATTAGTATTATCCCTCATTTCCCATTAATTACTTTCCATTATTATCATAATCTTTTAATTCTCATACATACCTTTATTTACTTTTACTTTTACTCATTATTTCATGTTACATTTACTTAAACAAATAAATTTCATTATGCAATAAATACCATTTTTAACAATTTCCAATTATATTTTAATTTAATACTATTTTTATCTAATAATTTCCTTGAACTATATATATACTTGTATACATACATATATGATTTTTAAATACCCATTTATTTAATCCATATATGCAAATATTGACTTAAATATTAATTTATTTAATTAATTTCATATCTTGGTAATAAATTCACATTAATATTTTCCATTCCCTTACCTACCTTAAATATTTATTTTACTCTATCTTATTTTATTTTTTATATATTTTTTCTTTCTTAAATATTATTCCACATATCTTTTAACTCATTTATTAATTATAAATACCACATATCTTTACATAATTCACACAAACACATTTATTTATAATTATGCATACTTGAATTAATTATTTAATTGTAACTTAATATATAAATATAACATTAATTCATGTATGAACATGTTATTTTCTTCCTTTATTTTTCATTACTCATTTAACCA